>CM076581.1:959725236-959989482 GCA_034641835.2 Pinus albicaulis | reverse complement strand
AAACATTCCGCCAAAAACTTTTGAATATCAGATTTAAGGCCATCCCAAAAAAATTCTTTCTTCACCCTGTGGTAAGTTTTTAAAAATCCTGAGTGTCCTCCTAAAGGAGAAGTGTGCAATTCCAGAAGAATATTTTGTTTTAGTTGGGAATTCTTATAAAGATATAAGCGATCTTTGTACCATAAGGAATCATTTTTCCAACTAAATGTATCAGATGTACTAGGATCTTGCTGCAACTTTTGAATGAGTGTCCATACATCTTTGTCCTTCTTCCATTCATCTCTTTCTTCGGTTATCCAATCTAGTTGGATAATAGAAATGGCACAAAACAATGCTTCCACCTCTTCATTCTTTCTTGAGAGTGCATCTGCAACAACATTAAGCTTTCCTTTTTTGTAGATTATTTCAAAGTCATAAACCAACATCTTTGTGACCCATTTTTGCTGCTCTTCTGAAGATAGTCTTTGTTCCAAAAAGTGTTTAAGACTATCATGATCTGTTTTTACCTTGAAGTGTCTTCCCATTAGGTAAGTTAGCCATTTATTTAGTGCATGTAGTATTGCTAACATTTCCTTCTCATAAATAGGTTTCTGTAAATACTTTCCTTTGATTGGACGACTTTCAAAAGAAATGGGTCTTCCTTCCTGCATTAAAACCGCACCAATTCCATTTCCTGAGGCATCACATTCCACAGTAAAGGTTTTTGTGAAGTCTGGCGTAGCTAAGACCAGTGCTAGGCACATTGCCTCTTTAAGACATTCAAAGGCCTTAGTTGCTTCAGGAGTCCATGAAAATGCATCTTTCTTCAATAATGTTGTTAGAGGTGCTGCTATTCTCCCATAATTCTTAACAAACTTGCGATAATGCCCTGTTAACCCGAGAAATCCTCGCAACTGCTTTATGGTTGTGGGGACTTTCCATTCCTTAATGGATTTAATTTTGTTAGGGTCTACCTTAACACCCTCGTGAGATACAATATGACCCGGATATTCCACCTCTTGTACTCCAAAGAAACATTTGGATGTTTTTGCATATAATTGTTTCTCCTACAATAGTTTGAGCACCCTGTCAACATGTTGAACATGATCCTTCCAAGACCCGCTGTAGATTAGTATATCATCAAAAAATACTAGCACAAATTTTCTAAGGAAGGGTTTGAAAATGGAATTCATCAACCCTTGAAATGTAGAAGGTGCATTGGTAAGGCCAAAGGCATGACCAAAAATTCATAATGACCTTCATGAGTTTGAAATGCTGTTTTTGGAATATCTTCGGTCTTCATTCTAATTTGATGATATCCTGAACGAAGATCCAACTTGGTAAAATAAATTGCTCCATGTAATTCATCCAATAATTCGTCAATCACAGGAATGGGAAATTTATCTTTAATGGTGAGCTTATTGAGCTCCCTATAATTCGGACACATTCGCCATGATCCATCCTTCTTGTGTACCAATACTACAGGAGCAGAGAAAGAACTTTGACTAGGTTGAATTATACCCGCCTCTAACATTTATGCAATCATACGTTCAATTTCGCTTTTTTGGAAGTAAGGATATCTATAAGGCCTGATGTTTGGAGGAACAATTCTTGGAATCAAATGAATAGCATGATCATGATCACGAATCGGTGGGAGTCCTTTGGGAGTTTCAAACACCTTGGAATGATTGTCCAAGACTTGTTGGAGATCTGCAGAAATAGATGATTTTGATGTCGGAACTTCTAGTGAGCATAATTGTGCAATTGCGCCTCGTTGTTCTTTCTTTAGAAGCTTTGTCATGACATTAGAGCTTATTATCCTTCCTGGCTTCCCCGCAATACCCCGTAATTCGACTTCCTTTCCTTCTGAAAAAAATTTCAAGAAAAGTTCTTGAAAATTAAAAGCTACCGTCCCCAAAGATTGTAACCATTGTACTCCTAGTACAACATCAACACCTCCCATAGGAATGGCAAGCATTGGACTAGTCAATACATATTCCCCCATGGTTAGCTTGATATTATGGCATTTTCCAGAGCAATTTATAGTTCCTCCATTTGCAACCATCACTTGACATTCTGGTGCTGGGTATAAGAAACAATTTAATTCCTTGGCTACCTTATAATGAATAAAATTATGGGTGTTACCTGAATCAATCAACACTATTACCCTTTTCTTCTTTATATGTCCTTCTATCTTGAGAGTTTGAGGAGTGGTAATTCCTGCCAGTGCATTACACGATATGGTCGGATTCATTTCTTCCTCTTCTAGGGGTGGTTCCTGGTGTATCTCCTCTTCTTGTTCATTTTCTTCTTCTTCTTCACAATCTATGTAAAATAATTTCTTCTCAGCACACTTATGACCTTTAGTGTATTTGCTATCACAACTATAGCAAAGCCCTTTTGCTCTTTTTTTCTTCCAATTGTTGTGGTGTCAACCTTGTAGGTTGTGGAAATCTAGGCGTAGCAACACTTCCTTCTTTATAGAATTGAGTGGTAGGCTTCCTTGTCGCCATAAATTTACATTCAACTTTTCTTGCCAACCTGAATGCCTTCTCCAATGAATCAGGTTCCAAAACGCGAACTTCATGTTGGATGTTATCCTTTAAAGTGCCTATGAAGAGATCAATCCTGTGTTCCTCTGGAATATCAGTTACCCTTATATTCAATTTTTGGAAGTCCTCAATGTGTTTCCCCACTAAACCCTTTTGTTTGAGATTTATCAATTGGCTAAAGAAGGTGTTTCTCTTTGTATCCTCATAATGTGCTATCATTTCCTCCCTAAAAATTGACCAAGTGACAATTTTTTTATGGGAGCAAAGCCATCGATACCATACAAATGTATTTTGTTCTAAATGTAAAGTTGCAATGCGTACCTTTTGTGTGTTTTGCACATTATGGAGATCGAAATATTGCTCCATCTGTAGTATCCATGTTACAGGATCCTTTCCATCAAACTTCCTCATATCCATTTTTGGAATATGGTGGTTCTTCCTGCCAACATTAGAGTTTATGAAATCAAGATTAACATTTATTTTGTTCTCATCATGAGGTTCTTCTACTATATTTTCGCCATTAGGAATCATTTCTGGTTTTAAACTTGTCATCAAGCCTTCCATGTATGCTTTTATATCATTCTTCATGTTTTCCATGTTGTCTTTCATGTCATCCATCTTAGCTTCCATGCCCACTTCCATGCCATCCATCTTAGCTTCCAAACCATTCATCTTAGCTTCCACGCCTTTCTTCAAACCATCCATCTTAGTTTCCACGCCTTTCTTCAAAACTTCCATTTCATTTTTTGTTGTTCTTTGCGAGAGCAAAATTTGCTCTTGTAATTTTGATATGTCATGTTGCCATTCTTCATCTTCATGAGTCATAGTAGAGCCTTTTGAAGGCTTAATGGGTGTTGAATTCTTTTTAGGGGCCATTTTAGAATCCAATACTGATATCTATTCTACAATATGCCCTTGGGATCAATTTAACTTGATTATTCAAACAAGACTTATGCAATTTGGAAAACAAATACACACCTTTTTCTTGCTTTTGAGGAGCTCGATATTGAAAATGGATTATTTTTGTGATTGTAGCACTTCAATATCTAAATTTTGGTACCGATGTAGCCCTCTGAATTAGCCACATGTCACTGTTTCGTCCTTTGTTTCTGAAATTGATAGCCAAGAAACTAAAGTCCGTGTACTTGCGACCTATTTTTACGGCAATCCAATCCGATGCCCAGAGAGAGAGTTATTGAACTTTTCCCACGATCACCTCTTTGAGATGAAATTCAGGAGCCTGAAAAAGCACTACCTTCCACAGATCATATCTCCAAAAATATTGCGAACCAAGCTCTGAAATTTTTTGACGAATTTCCTCAGGATTTCAGCTTCACACCATATGAATTTCAGACTCTGAACCTTCGTACAAAAAAATTTATAGCGCAAATTCCACGATGACCTGTTTATGAGCCTGAAAAAATACCTAACTTCCACATATGATATCTCCTCAAATATTGCGAACCAAGATCTGAAATTTTTAGACAACCTTCCTCAAGATTTCAGCTTCGCACCCTAAAAATTTCAGCTTCTGAAGCTTCGTAGAAAAAAAGTTATAGCGAAAATGCCACGATGACCTGTTTGGAGCAGCGAAACCCTAGAATCCCAAAGCTCCGATACCAAATGTTGTGTAACCAGCTCCAAACATAGAAGAAAAGATATATGAACGCCTTAGAAATAAGCCACTTCGAGGGGGCAACCTCCAATACATTACATAAATGCACAATTCTTGGATGATACAATTTACAAAACCTCCTTTCTATATATAGGAGTCCATGGGGCCATAATGTAATCCTAGTGGGCCACAATGTAATCCTAGCCGACCTAACAATAATATTTTAAGGGCACAATAATAACAAAATGGGGGTTACAAGGGTACAATAATAACAATAAGGGGTTTACACTAACAATAATAAGGGACTATACTAGTGATATTGGGACCTAACACTTTATCCATTCCAAGTCAACGTTGGGAGGAGATTTCAATGGATTTTATCACGGGTTTACCTAAATTAGAAGGAAAGAGTGTCATCATGGTGGTAGTTGATAGACTTACCAAGTATGCACACTTTTGTACATTATCTCATCCATTTTAAGCAAATACGAGTTGCTACATTTATGTAGACCCAATTAAAGCACATGGAAGCCAGAGATTTGACAGCAGAGGAATGCCATTTTTACTGGAAATTTTTGGACGGAGTTATTTTCTTGTTTGGGTACTCAATTCGCTCATAGCTCATCTTATCATCCTCAATCTGATGGTCAAACTGAGATCGTAAATAAATGTTTGGAAGGATATCTTCGTTGTTTTGTATCTGATAAACAAAAACAATGGGTCAAGTGGTTACCTCTTGCTGAATGGTGGTATAACACTTCCTTCCATACTGCAGCAAAAATGACCCCATTTATGGCACTTTATGGATATCATCCACCATCCATCACATCATCTTTAAGGAAAATTCGAAGGTTCAAGCAGTGGAAGATCACATCGAGCATCAACAAGAAGTTCTCCAACTCTTAAAGGATAACCTGAATTTGGCACAAAATCGAATGAAACAACATGTAGATCAACATCACAGCGAGAGAAGTTTTGATGTAGGAGATTGGGTATTTTTACGGCTACAACCATATAAACAAATGTCCCTCAAGCAAGCTAAGAAGGATAATAAATTATCGCCAAAGTACTATGGTCCTTACAAAGTGTTGCAAAAGATTGGTACTATGGCATACAAATTGGAGCTTCCTGCTTCTTCGCGAGTACATCCAGTTTTCCATGTTTCATGCTTAAAGAAGGTTATAGGTGAAAATCTTCCGGTTCAAACAATATTGCCAGAACTTGATGAGGAAGGAAAAATCATATTGGAACCTGAAGCGGTCATGGAAACAAGAACTCGACAGCTACGGAATCGATCAATTTCAGAGTATCTCATCAAGTGGAAGAACTTACCCACTGAAGATTCTACATGGGAGGATGAGAATTTTATACAGAAGCACCCATAGCTACTCAAGTGTTGAGGACAACACTTTTTTGAAGGAGAGGGGCATGTTAGGTCCCTATATTACTAGTATAGTCCCTTATTGTTGTTAGTGTAACCCCCTTATTGTTATTATTGTACCCTTGTAAACCCCATTTTATTATTATTGTGCCCTTAAATTATTAATGTTAGGTCGGCTAGGATTACATTGTGGCCCACTAAGATTATATTGTGGCCCCATGGACTCCTATATATAGAAGGAGGTTTTGTTCATTTGTATCATCCAAGAATTGTTCATTTATGTAATGTATTGGAGGTTGCCCCCTCGAAGTGGCTTATTTCTAATGCGTTGATATCTCTTTTCTTCTATTTTTGGAGCTGGTTACACAACACAAACTATGGAACTCGCAGTGAACAGGTTTATGAAAAAGTTTGATGTATTAAGACAGAAAGGTATGCCTAATCCTTTAGTAATAAATGATAAACTCATGAGACATGAATATTATGATAAGAAGATGAGGGAAGTATCCAAAGAAACTTCCAACAGTTCCTCAATGAAGGGCGTTCGCACAGGCAAAGTGCTCCTTCAAACCTTAGAAAATTTCTTTTACCTCCAGCATGAGGTAAATCACCTTTTTGTAAATAAGCCTACATTTTCCAAATATATAGAGGCAGGTGAGATTTTCCACAGGATGGTGAAAATAAAACTTTCAGATGAAGAAACGTGGGAGAAATGGTGTGATTTACTATGAAAGGTAAAAGAGCATACAGGTAAAAGAAAGACAACGTGAAAGAAAGATAGCGTGAAAGAAAGATAGATGAAATAAAGACAATGTGAAAGAAAGACAGATGAAAGAAACAATTAGACAACAGCAAGCAAAGATAAGAGGGCCAGATTTTAGTCAGTTGAAAGGTGTCACTATCTTTCTGCATAAAGATATTTATTTTCCTAGAATAAATCCTCGTAAGTTGACAGGATATTTTTTGTAATATTTTGTATAAATACTTCACCATTTGAAGTATAAAGGGTTGGTTAGTGTGGATTTCTGAACATTTCCGTAGCTGATTGATCTATTACCTTAGGGTTATTGTACCATTTCTAGTTGATAGACAAGGCAAGTTATAAAGAAACTTCTTTATAGGATTCATGTGTTGAGCTATCTCATTGAAGTATTAATTTCAATTGTTCATGTTATCTTTATAAGTATTCCATAAAATTTAATGTGTTCTAAATTTGAGTGTTATAACAGGATTTTTACTGCAGAATTTGTTTAAACATTACTCCTCTTTTAACTGTTATACATTTATATGTTTTCTTCTAATATCCGGTTTAGAGAATTCTTAATTGCCCTCTGAACCTGATTGACCTCTTCATCCTTCTTCATTATTTGGTTTAAGGAATTCTTCTTTCCCTCTGATCCCAATTGACCTCTTCATCCTTCTTCATTATTTGGTTTAAGGACTTCTTAATTGCTCCTTGATCCCGACTGAAAAATCACTTCACCATTTTGCCTTTGAGATATGATATTGCTCATTTATCCTGCCCTGTAACAATTTATTTATAATTTTATTTTGTTATGTTTCTAAAGCATATTGACTCCATAGCCCAATGGTAAATGGAAAAGCATATATTCATCTAAATCATTAATTCCACCTACCATTCAAAATCAATCCAAATCAAGCATACATAACTAGCCTAAAATCTATTAAAACAAACAAAGTTGAATCATTAAGAGAGATCCCCCTCTGATTTTAGGAAGGCTAGATCCTAATATCCAAAATTGGTTGATAGTTACATCTGATATTTCTTTTTAGTGCTTAGAACAACCTTGAGAAATTTTGGAGCGACAACAAGGTTCATATATCCTATATCCAACAGTGAGTGGTTATCTCCTCTTGTCCTAGTCCCAAAGAAGAATGGGAAGTGGAAAATTTGTGTTGGCTATCAAGAACTGAACAAAGCCACCAAGAAATACCATTTCCCTTTGCCATTTATAGACCAAGTCCTAGATGGCCTTGCAAGGAAGAAGCTTTTTTCCTTCTTAGATTGGTTTAGTGGGTACAATAAGATTCAAATCAGCCCTGAAGACCAGGATAAGACTACTTTCACCTGCCCTTGGGGTACCTTCTCTTATAGAGTCCTACCCTTTGGGTTGTGCAATGCCCCAGCTACCTTCCAAAGAGCTGTCCTAAGCATATTTTCTAAGTCAGTCCATGGCTCTGTCAAAATATACCTGGATTATTTCACACCATATGGGTATGACGTCCAGGAAGCTCTCCCCAATTTGGGTAAAGTACTAGGAAGGTGCATTGAGATGCATCTCTCCTTGAGCCTAGAAAAGTGTGAATTCCTGAAGAAATCAAGGGTTGTATTAGGACACTCCATATCCCAAGAAGAAATACAGGTAGACCCGAACAAAATCACTATCATCAAAAGGGTACCTGCCCCTCAAAAGCAGAAATATGTCAGGAGTTTATTAGGCTTATTTGGTTACTATAGAAGGTTCATCAAATATTTCAGCAAGATGACTTCACCATTATTTGGGTTATTGGCCAAATATTCTGAGTTTATTTGGTCTGGTTCTTGTTAAGAGACTTTCGATCTCATTAAGGAAAATTTAAATACTGCTCCCATCCTCCAAGGTCCAAATTGGACTCTGCCTTTACACATCCACAATGATGCATCCAACAAAGCTGTAGGGGCAGTATTAGGACAATTAGAGGACAAAATACCTTATGCCATTTATTTCATCAGCAAGAACTTTTCCAAGGCCGAGTTGAATTATACTGTTACTGAGAAGGAGATGTTAGCCATTGTCCATGCTTTGAAAAAATTCAAGCATTATGTGACTAGATATCTAACCTTTGTTCACATTGACCATGCAGCCATCAAGTATTTAATGAAAAAACCGGATGTTAATTCTAGGATAATTAGATGGTTGTTACTTTGGCAGCAATTCAATTTGACTATTGTTGATAAACCTCGAAAGGAGAATGTTGTTGAAGATTTTTTGTCCAGGTTAGCTCTCCCTGCAGGTGAAGAAGGAATGGTGGATGACCAGTTGCCAGATGATCATCTCTTTGCTATATCAACACTCTCACCATGGTTTTCTGATATAGCCAACTACTTGGTTGCTGGGAGACTCCCTCCTAACTTTCCATTCAAGGAGAGGAGCAGAATCATCAGAAAAAGAGCCCCTTTCACATGAATTGGGGGAAACCTTTTCAAGCTAGGCCTTGATAAAATCCTAAGGAGATGTGTGAGGGAGGAAGACTTTTTTAATATCCTCTCTACATTTCATGACAACCCATTTGGAGGCCACTTTTCTGAAAAGAGAAGTGCTTACAAATTTTTGTAGGCAGGATAATATTGGCATACTCTTCACCAAGATTCTAGAAGATACACCAGTAGGTGTGACCTGTGCCAAAGGATGGGGAAACCCACGCAAAGGGATGAGATGCATTTTCACCCTCAGGTGGCTCTTGAGCCATTTGACAAGTGAGGCATGGAATGTTTTGGACCTATCGATCCACGATCCGGACAAAAGAAGTATATCATAGTCCGCATTGATTACCTCACAAAGTGGGCTGAAACAAAAGCAGCGAAGCTAGCAACCAAGGAGAAACTAGCGGAATTTCTGAGGGAGAATGTGTTTTACAAGTTTGGGTACCCCATAGAAATAGTCACTGATTAGGGAGCACAATTCACCTCTCAGCTCATTGAAAATATTTTGAGGAAGCACAAGATTAAGCATAGAACTCCTACTGCCTATCACCCTCAGGAGAATGGCCAAGTAGAAGTAGCTAATAGATATTTAGAGGGCATCCTTACCAATGTTGTGAGCAGTAGAAGAATGTATTGGGCAGACATATTGGTAGAATCTACTTGGGCCTACAACACTACTTGGAAGATAGCAACAAGATTCACTCCTTATGAACTAGTCTATGGTAAGAAGGCCCTACTTTCAGTTGAGTTTGAATTCAATAATTTAAGAATTGCAATTGAATTAAATCTAGGTCTATCAAATTCCCAAAAAGAGAGTTTGTTGCAACTAAGTGGATTGGATGATTTCATAATGCAAGCACTTCTTCACATGGAGGTAGTTCAACTGCAAAGGAATGTCTGGCATGACAAGAACATCAAATAAAATACCTTCCAACAAGGATATTGGGTGTTGTTGTAAGATTCAAGGTTTAAAGATTTCAAAGGAAAGCAGATGACAAGATGGTTGGGACCTTACACAATGGAAAAATGTTTTGATAATGGTGTAGTTCAAATCAGAACCATAGATGAGGAAGGAATCCCCTTGCTTGTTAATGGTCACAGACTTAAAATTTACAAGAAGCCTTTGTCAAGGCTAGTGTTCATAAATTCAATAAGCATAGAGGTGTATGTGATGCGAAACTCCATAGTTTCCCACACCTCCTCCAAAAAAAGAGAGAGAGAGAGAGAGAGAAAATAATAAAGATCCATGGGTGAAAACCTCTCTGAGGCACCCAAGGCAAGCTTTTGGGTTGAAAACCTTGATGGAGTCAACTCACTTGGTCTCAAAAAAAAAGAAAAAAAAAAGAAGAGAATAAATATCCATGGGTGAAAACCTCTCTGAGGCGCCCAAGGCAAGTTTTTCGGTTGAAAACCTCCATGAGGCAGCCCACTTTCTTTCAAAAAAAACAAAAACAAAAACAAATTAAAAATACATCTGCATCTCTGTGCTTTCTGTGTTTTTTGCTTTGCAGGTTATTAATGGTTTTTGGAAACATAGGGAAGCATTCATCTTCTTTTCCATTATTCTATTTTACCGTCCATCCCATCATTCACTCCATTCATTTTCATAACTTCCTCTATCACCTCCATACAGCACATGCCTCCATTCCTGAGCACAATGTAGCAAGGAAATAAAAACACATACTATTACAGACATCAGGGAATTCCTACAGCGCAAAAAATTGTTCATAAACATCAATAAAAAACAAAGGAAGGAGCTAATAAAGAAAACCCTAGGAAAGACAAGAGTGATACCCATGGAATCCAGAGCACCCCCACACAGCATCTACAATGGGAAGAAACAACAAGGAAGATTAGCATCTCACTCAGAAAGTTTCTCATTTAGTAAGCTTCTCACTTAGAAAATAGGAAAATAAGGAAGAATGCAACATATAAGAGGCTTTTCTCCCAATTCCAACTCCTGCAAACGCCTTGACATCAACTGGTAAGCTGAGGTATATCCCCTCAACCCTCGCTATGCATTCATAATGGCCGGAAATAATTAAATTTGCAGACTAAGTGTTTAAGAGGCAGAAAGGTGGCCAGATAACTTGGCCAACACTTGGGCCAGCGAAAAATTAAATCAGTTGGAGTGGAAGACGAGAGGAGGAGACATGTAGTATCATCCAGATAACAAGAAGAGGGTCCAACTGTCTACACCAAAAACTAGAGCTGAGTTGCATTACATAAGTGCTTCAAAAAAAAAAGTTGTTCAGTCTAATAATAAAGAGGGCCCATCTCATCCAAACCAGTAAATTAAAAAATTTTAAAGGGAGAGAGACTGACGAAATCCTGCAGTGCAGCAACAGTGAGCTTCAGTCGTGTATTTTGGGATAGTATGCAACAACAATAGTAGAACAATGTCACCCTACCCATGGCCTGGTCCTCTTTTGTAAATATGAGCAAGGAAGCTTTTATAGCAACCCAAACAAAGCATAATTCTACTCCTAGCCTTAGATAAGAAGGAGAAGAAGAGCCAGAAGAAGAACCAGAAGAGGAACAAGAAGAAAAATAGGAAGAGACAGAGGGCCAAGGAGAAACGGAAGAAATCAAAATGGAGTTAGAAGTCATAAATGTAGCAGAAAGTGAGCAAGAAGAAGACTCACGACACCACCCAACATCCCCTAAAAACCCAGAGGAATTTTCCACCTTAGCTTCTTTGAGCACAAAGATAAAAAGGCAGACCTTTATGTATTTCAGAACTAAAAAGATTCAGAAGGTAAGTTAGAAAGAGCCAGAAACTCCTCCCAAGAGCCCCATCATCATTGAATAATCACGAAGGGAGGAGGAAAGAATCATAGAGACAACTCTGAAGGAGCAGCTACAGATGGCACATGCAAAGAATATAGCACTATAGGAGAAATTGCAGCAAAAAGGGCAACACGTAGCCACCATGGCAGACTTGTGCATAGAATCCCTTCAACACAGATTCCCTGCTGACTCATATGATGTGTACCTCAAGGAGAAATGGCTCCTATTTCAAATCAAAACTATAGCCTCCCATGGATCACTAACTTTCCAAGATTGTAGGCAATTCATGGATTTATACAAGCAAGCTAACATGGTTGATCAGACAAAAATGGTAGAGTTTTATGTGCAGAACCTTGTGCTGACAAATCTAGATACTTGGGATCCCAATTCCACAATGGGGGATATGCAGCTAATGGCTCTAGCATATTGGATGACGAATGAGGACACTAGAGAAAAAGAGATATGGAGGGTCATGGGAAGAAGAAATAAAGAACCCTTATATACCTGACCATAATTGTTCATCCCAAGAGGAGTCATCTTTAACGGACCCTGCACTAGTTGAAAGCTACCTTCAAACTCAAACACAGGTAATAGGACACTTTGATGATGTTTCTAGGCAGATACAAGATGAGTGCATTATGGCCAGCCAGAGGAGATGGAACAACCTCCCTCACAGCCTCAAGAACAGGGAGTACCATACTCCAAAAATACTGAGGGGTTCATTGGAAAGGGCACCATTATACAAAAGGGCCATGCCAGGCAAAAAGATCCAATAGTTGGGACTAAAGCTCAGCCCACCTTTGTTGCTGGGGCTGAATGATGAAAAGGACACAGATGCGCAAGATAGAGAATGGGAGAATGTAGAAAAGAATAATGGCTTTTACCCCCTTGGGGAAACTCCCACACTTCTTCATCAAGAAATCAGGGGGGTTGTCAAAGCCTTGAAGGAAATGCAGAAGAAGGATTAGTTGCTCAGAGGATGAGCAACCATTCAGTAGGGGGGTGATGATGAGCTCCACCATTAGACATATTTGGAGTGGTTAATGGTCACCTTTTTTCCTTCTTATATCTCTTTTTCTTGAAATTTTATTATTGTTTGGTTTTATGATGCTAGTATAGGTGATGATTAAGGCTAACATACTTTGAGTGCCTAATATGACGTTGAGTGCAGAAAATCATGAATTATTAGCATTTTTATATGTATTTCATCATAAATACTAGGAGGAGACAGCAAGGAGAAATTATAGGAGTATTTCCCACCCTCCTTAACTCTCAAAGGTAGGCAAAGGATCCAAAATATTCTCTCCAGCAATTCAAATTTCAAAGGCAGCCAAAGGATCCCCAAGGATTCTCTCTAGCAATTCGAATTCCAGAGGCAGCCAAGCAACTCAAAGAGGAGTGAACTCAATATTTGTTTACTTGGAGCCAAGCGAACTCAATCACTATTTTCTAGGGAGTTGTTGGTAGCTTCCCTATAGAATAAATAGAGCAAAGCTAGAGCTAGGAAGGGTCGAAATTTTGTTGCAAGCTATTGAGCTTTTTATTATTTTACTCAGTGATCAAAATTTCAGAAATGTGTGAGGCTATTCTTTTATGAAATGAGCAGAATGATTTCATTTTACTAATTTAAATTTCAGAGAGCTATGCTTGTGGGTTAGGGCCAAATCCATGTGCCTCAACCTCTCTGTTGTATTTTTTCTCTGCTTTCTGTCATGTCATTAGTTCTGGTCCTGATAATTTTTTTTTATGTTTCAATTTGTTGTTTAGTTTTTCTTTCACTGTGTTGTTGTAGGTTTCATTTGCTTGTGAGTTATAGGATAGAGGATAAAAACCAAAAAAAATTGTGGATCAAGGCCCCCTTCTCATCTCTGTAAATAGAGCTCGAGGAGGGCAAACCTTCCCACAGACCCAAAAATTGATTTTTGTTCACTGTTTCTAAGATTAAAAGTAGAGTTGCATTACCATTTTCAGTCATCCTTTGCACTCTATTTTTACACATTTTTTTTGTTTCTTTGTGCATAAGTTAGTAGGTTGATTGCAGGAATTATTTTTAAAACCCCAGAGCAACTCCGTGGTGGCTCCCTGCTTCGTTCTCCATCTTTGTCTTCACACTCTACGCACTGTTTTTATGCCCTCCATTTCTACTTTTTCTTGCTTATTCTCCCTGCCACACCCACCTTTTTATTCATAAAAACACTTAAACCATTCAGCTCACCTTATTCATTTGTTTTCATTAGTCACGGTTTCCTTACCCTTTTTAACGCAAAACGCTTGAAAACCATTGCAATTTGACCTCCTCCCTTGATCCTCGAAATTCCCACTACCATACTTTGCTCCATCGCAAATCGCAAATCATCCCAGGCCTTTGTTTATGCTCTCTCATTCCAAGTCTCGATTGCGATATTTCCTTTGTGCCTTACCTTTGCCGCTTGTTAATAAAATCATTCAAAATTATTGGAAAACTCGATCCTTTTCCTTACCTTTTAACTTACCGCATCTCCCTCTCGCCTTTTCGCAAATCACATTTTGCACTCCATTTGCTCCATGTTAACACTTACCGCTCTTGTCTACCGATTGCGATATTGGTATCGCGCTCTGCCACTGGTCCCATCACCACATCATCTAACTCATCGCATATCACAGCTTTTCCCGAACAACACTTCTACCACTCCTTATTGTGATATTGTGATATCTCATATTGCATATCGCAACCTTTGGCCTTTTCGAAAATATCATTTTTCACTCTCCATCCGCTCCTTGTTAACACTTACCGCTCCTGTTTTCCGATTGCGATATTGGTATCGCGCTCCGCCACCGGTCCCACCGCCATGTCATTTGACTCATCGCATATCACAGCTCATTCCCGAACAACACTTCTTCCACTCCTCCAACCGTGCAATATTGTGATATTGTGATATCGCATATCGCAAATCGCAACCTTTGGCATGATTGCAATCGCATTTTTCTCCCACTCCTAAACTGTACTCCCACTTCTCCGCCAGCCTATGATATTGCAATATTGCATATCGCATATCGCACTGCCAACCCTCCATCGCAACTCCACCATAGCACTTTTCAAATAGTTCCACTCCAAAGCATTTTTGCGCTATAATAAATTTTTAATAAGGTTCAAACCCCCTCTTTCCACCTCTAAGCCTTGTTTCATGTGGTGAGCCCTCCATTAGCACCTTTAGCTCGTTTTCCTCTGAATTGCAAGCCACACTTTGTCAATTTTAGTTTATCATGAATAGTTACATGGTTAGAAGCATGATAGCATGGTAAATAGATCAGAGGATAAGTAGGGTGTGTTTAGCCAATTGGCATAGCTAGGTGAAACTTATTTTAGTTTCTTTTCAGTCATTTCCTTTTGGCAAATTGAATTAGTTTCCTTTCTGTCATTTCCTTTCAGAAATTTAAGTTAGTTTCATTCTTTTCATTTCCTTCCAGCAATTCACTTTCCATTTCTTATCATAGTTTAAGAAATAGCACACCTTCATAAAGCAAAAGAGGATGACATGAGCAGAATGTATCTACTATGTATATAGCACTGTCACCTCCAAGTTTATACGAACCCCGAGTTGATAAAGTAAAGTAGGGCAGCCCCTGGGAGTTGCAGCACTCTTGGTGCAATACCAGGGCTCACCAGTGAGTTCAAGATGGATCTTCAAGGTTAAGCATGCAGCAAACGGAAGCATAGAGAAGTATAAGTTCAGATTTGTGACCACGGGATACTCTCAAGTTGAGGTAATTGACTATGAGGAAAAAAATTTCTCCTGTAGCAAGGTATTCATCCATTAGATCAATTCTTACACTAACTGCGCAGATGGGGTGGAAGATCCACCAGATGGATGTAAAAACAAGATTTCTCAATGGGGCTATTGAGGAGTAGGTGTACATTGAAAAACTAGAATTTTTTGAGACATTTGATTGGGAGTCTTATGTGTTCAGACTCAAGTAAGCATTATACAGTCTCAAACAAACACCTTGTGCTTTGTAGATCAAGATCGGAAGTTATCTCACTAGTTTTGGCTTCACCAAATGTGACGCAGATGCAAACCTTTATCACATATTGGTAGAAGGTAAATTTCTTATTATTGTCTTATATGTTGATGATTTGATTTTGACTGGTGATAAGCAATTGATCAGATCTTGTAAGGAGTACCTTGTAAGGGAATTTTAAATGAAAGACATGGGTCTCATGCACTACTCCCTCGGGTTGGAAGTATGGAAAGGCGATGGGGAAATGTTTGTGTCTCAAGGAAACTATGCAAATGAGATACTATAGAGATTCTTCACAGAAATTTTTAAACCCATGGAGACACCTATAGTGACAAACTAGATGAAGGAGGCTGCCACTTCAGGTGAAGAGGTGGATGCTTCCATTTATTGGCAGCTATTGGATTCACTGGTGTATATTGTGAACACATCTAAGCCAAGTTATGGTTAGGCTAACCAAATTATTTCGGAAGGAAACTAAGCATGTTTTATGGTACCTCAGAGGCACTACCCAATTTGGATTATTGTAAAGATAGATAGAGGGAGTGAAGCTATGTGGCTTCAAAAATGTAGATTAGGTGGGGAGTCATGTTGAATTTCCACAATCTTGGGTCTAGGATAGAATCTTAAAATATCTAGCGCTACCAAACCAAGAATCTCAACAAAGCTACTTAGCACAGCAGAACAATATAACACAGTAAATCAATCACGTGCAAAATAAGAAAAATAACAACAAAATATTTAACCAAACTTCTTTATATTATCAACATATAATGCAATAGTCTAGGGCACCCATACAAGGGGTAATGGCCCTCAAATATCCACAAGTACAAGAATACAAGATACAATGACAATATCGTTGTTCTAGTGCATAGTCACAGCCTCTATGTCATATCTCATCATGTCGGTCCTTCGCTTATGTTATTCTCTCTAGTTGCCCCTTAGTCCATCAAGAAACAACACACAAAAAATCCATGAGGGTTGCCACCTATCGATGCTACAAGTCACTTCTCCAATAATGAACATGGGATGAACCAATCTACTCTTATAAGTAGGCCAATAACTAAGCTCCAATCTCCCAATCTAGAAGTCCACTAGTCCATCAATGTATTGCACATTAGGCTTCACAACTTCATCGAAACTTTGACTGTCAAACTTCCCTATATGATTTCTTGTCAAGGGATACTTTGGGTCACCAACATGATTCCATCCACTAGTCCAATGGCACCCAATCCAATCACCAATCCTCATTGTGGAAACTTCCCACCGGTTAAGGATTATAACCTCCACATCAGCCCTCCCTCCTTGGCTTCCACAAGCTACAATAAATAGTATCCAAACTATTCTAACTCTAGACCCAACACAAGTAAAAATACACACCTTACTACTCACTATTTGGGATCAGTTTCTTTGTTGTAGACCTTGACCTGGTTAGGGAAAGGCACCATTCCCAATTCAGCCCTTGTTTATAACACACAATCCCTCCTAACAATTGTGGGTTACATCATATGTCAGGCTCCTTTCATACATTGAAGTTCTAGGTTATTTCCAACCCTTTTAATTCCTAATAGACCTCTGGTTGGATTTCGGCCCTCCTTCAGAACCCTGTAAAGATATGCAACCTTCTAACACAGGATTACCCACACACAAAAACACCCAAAACAATCATGTAATTATCTTCCCTTACTTGACCCTCCTGCTAGATAGTTTCGATCCCCAAACAATCATGAAAAAGTGCTTCTCCAAGCCTTTTTCCTCTTCGATGGCCCTCCTCTTCTATCTACGGCCAAAAAAATATATTCCTCTCTTCAACAAGTTCCCTTGTTGCTTTGTGTTTCACCTTGGATGTCTTAAAATGAATCGTCTCAGCTTGTATTTATATCGATACAAGGGCTCCACAAATAGACATGTATTTTGGCACATTCACACAAAACTACGTGACTTATGTGCCAAAAACCCATCATTAATGTTCAAAAATTCATAACTCATTATGTAATATTCCTAAATTAGTATGCAGCTAATTGGAATATTAATTTGATCTTGACATCTAGTTAGATGAATAAATGGGTAAGAAGGCCCATAAATCTCTTTAGTAGGCATAAAATCCCTCTTAGTGTGAAAAGGGATCATGTTAATAACTGGATCAAGCACCCTCATGTGTGAACAAGGGCTAATGCATGGGGACAAGGTCAAGTTTGACCAAGTCAACAACATTAATATGGGAGGAGTGGATCATCAATAAAGATAGCCTAGTATGAATATGTATCAATTTAGATAGTTAGAATAAAGACACATTGGGTGTGAAAGGAGATAATGCATGAAGACTAAATCAAGGTTGACCAAATCAAACAACTTTATAAATAGAAGAGTGGAACTAATGGAAACAACGTAATTTTGGAGGAGGAGCCTTTGTGTGGAAGTAACCTCATAAATGGGTGGGACCCATGGTGAGGAAGCTCATCAAGTATATAATGGAGGGAATGGAAGCCATATGGGGTATGAATGAGAATATTATTTTATAATTGAGTCTGTTTAGACTTATTGCATGCTTTAGTTGTTTAGCTAAGTTTGTTGTACTGTTTAGTACAAGGGTTTTCTCATGCGGGAATTCCCCACTCTTCCTTGGAGGACTTGTTGAAGAAATATGAGAGGAGCATTTTGGGCATAATTTCCACTATCCGGCATTGGGTCAAGTAGTCACCTACAGCCACAACATAGTCCCTTGGAGAAATTGCATTATTTTTCATGGTGTTGCAGTGGGAGGGTTAAAACCCTTGTTTTATGAGCTAGTTTCCCAGGAGGAGGATCAGCCTTTTTCCTGGAAAGCTAGTGGGAGGAGCTACAACAATTTATTTGTATGATCAGCCATATTTATGGAGTGCTTCAGACATACTGCATGATTTATCCATAGATATACAATGTATACTTCCTGTACTTCATGTCTATCAAGAAACCCTTTCCAGGTCATCTTGGATTTATCTAAAAGAGACTAGATCTCAGTATTTGAACTCCAATGATTAATATATCAGTAGATTTGTTTTGTCTCTCTAATTTTGAGTATAAACCCTCAGTAAAATACGTTTTCACTTGCTGCTGTATTTCCTTATTGCAGTAGTCTAGGGGGTTGTAGTGTTTTTTGGTTTTTTTGGGCTTGGGAGGCCTATTTAACTAAGAAATACTGATTTGTTTCTGATCTCCCTTTATATTTGACTGTCATAATGTATAATACAAAGGATACATGGGTTTATTTTGACTGTTATAACACAAATTTCTGAAAAATGCGTTTTTTGTGCTTATATTGTTGATTTTCCCATTTAGGAATATTACAATGGTATTAGAGCTCTAATCTTGGCTCAACCTATGAAATTCAACCATTATGTCATCTAAGGAGTCTTCTCATGGGAAGGAGAGGATCTGAAAAATAGATCAAGGAAAACCCTTATTGTCTGGAGGGAAGGAGTTCTCAAAACTTCTTGTTCAAACTCTGCAGGGTATCAGCGAATACATCAAAGAAATGAGGGACAAACATGGAGATCCCTCAACAATATTTGTACATGAGGAAAGCTCTAGTTCCTCATATTATGGGTGTGAGCATTAAACCACACCATCATATTTACAATGCTCTACCAGTCATATGTTCATGGCAAGTGAGATGGAGAAAGGAGATGTGCCAAAGAAGGAGACTCTTGGTGATTATTTGCAAGAGTATGAATCTCAATCTAAGAGATTCAAAGATCACCTACAATTCCCAAGGTTTTGCAAGATCCAGGAGGAAAGGAACACAAGGGGAAAGCAGCATGGTGTGGGTATATTATTTCTATCTACTTTTGATGGTTCACCTAAATGTCCAGCTAGGGTTTGGGTGGAGGAGCTAGACACCTATGTGCAGCAACACCAAGTTTCAGAAGATGAAGCCATTAAAGTAGCAGCACTGCATTTTGAAGGTAAGTCTTATGGTTGGTGGTTATTTGAATCCTTTTCATTAAGAAATGAAAATACATCTACTTATGCAAGGTTAATTAAGAGAGTAGTGGAAAGGTTTGATGAAAAACATTCTGAAACACCTTTGGTAGAGCTAGACAAACCAAAGACAAAAACTTTGCATGGGTTGGAAGGATCTATAAACCCAACTCCCCTTTAGAAAACTATTGAGGAGGATAACATCTTGAAGAATACCTTACTAGAGGCAAGATATCTATCTCATGCTCCTGGAAAAGAGGACGTGGAGATATCTTTTTCAAAAGAGGATTCTCTTGTTGATAAGGTGACTCCCATTTATATTGAAGAGGAAAATAAGGTTGGAGGTAATAGTGCTATAATATAAAGAGCATATCTAGCAACTCATGAAGAGGAATATGGAGCACTTGCTCCAATAAGAGGAATTATTGTATGTTCACAAGGAGTTCCAAAGAATCTCACATGTAGAGATCAGGGCACATTCCATGAGTAGCATGTGCCAAAGTTAAAAGAAGCAGATGGGGAGGATGATCAGTATCATATGATTAAGAGCACACACCCCTTTCTATTTCAAAACATTGATGCACAGAAGAGGCAGGAGGATTTGTGCAGTGAGGGCAAGGACAATCAGTCCACACACATATACATCCTGCTCTAGGCCTTGATGTTTCATTACATGGAGGCATCCCACCAAGGAGACCCCCTAACTGGAAGAAGAATAAAGTGTTCTCTCAACATAGTGCAACATTGACATATTTTGCTAAGGAAGGAGCATTGGGAGAAGCTACTATAGTGTTGAGAGCCTTTGATGGTTTCCAAGGAGAGGTAAGCAATTTTCTGATATGGACATTGCCATCTCCCACTCAGCTATTTTCACTGGAAAATGATTCAGAAATCTATAATGACATGAGCATGGTGTCAAATGGCCACTCCATGGTCTTGGAGCAGCAAATGATACTTCCACACATAAGGAGGATTTTTGAATATGACAAGAGGGTATTAAGACTCTTGCATTCATGGACCAAACTATGGAAGTTTTGGAAGAAAGAGACCTTTCAAGAAGAGGTTGACTTCCATGTACTTCAATCTTGTCTTGGGCAAGATCAACTGCAAGAGAGGAAGCAAAGGTGGAGTGACATTACTCCAACATGTGGCTTTGGCATTGAGCATGTCAAGGAGGAGAGTCATCATATGACAGGTACTTCATTTCAGATTTCTACAATGTTGTCATTGTTGGGAAGCCTAGATCCATATTGGGAGTCCCAACTCTGGGTAAAATATTCCAAGAACCTATTCACATGTAAGGTTATTGATGGGAAAGTGATGAATGAGAGGTATAAAGTGGTTGATGGAGTCATCTACTTCCATGGTCAGATCTACTTGAATGAAGACTCCAAGCTCAAGAATAGGATTCTACATGTAGCTTATGAGGCCCCATTTTCAGGACATGTAGATTCCATTGAATCTTATCACACCATCATGAGATAATTCTATTGGGAGGATGTCAAAGAAGATGTGCACCAACATATCATAAGATATGTAGTTTTCTTGATGTATGAGGAGGAGAGTAACCACCTTGCAAGGTTGTTTCAATAACTTCCCCTTTTGATGGAAAGATGGGAAGGCTTATTTATGGACCTCTTCACCAACATGGCTACAACATATGGTAAAGATTGTGTTTTGATGTTTATTTATCAACTAACAATATTTTTACACTCCTTTACCATTCATTTGCAGCACATTGCTCCATAAGAGAGAAAATATTTTTGTGGGTTTCATGGTCCTTTTGGGACTACTTTCAGTGATGGGTATGACTACTTAATGGAGGATGTTGGGCCAGGCATGTCTTGCTTGGATCATATTCAACCAACACCTAATATCCTCTACTATTTTCAAGCTTTTGAGAAGCTTATGGCAGCAAGTAAGTGGTTGGATGGCCACTTATCACAACATGTTTTGAGACAACAAGAAGATGAACAATGCTGGACTCACCTTAAGGACTATTATCACCATCCAACATGCTACATGAAACATAGTCCATTCATATTTTTGGTCCCATATGGTGAAGATATTCTATTCAATATATGTAGGATGGATTGGGCAAGAGTGATTCTTGGAACTAAGGAATGGGATCATGAGAGTCCAAGTTCATTTTGGCTCCTTAATGACCATATCATTGCAACCCAAGATCATCATTTATATATCTATCATAAATGGAGAGAGAGACAGCGTGAGTTGAAAAAAATCATCTCTCATTGTCAGTTATGTAGCCCACCTACATTGCAAGATCCAAAGGTGGAGGAGAATTTTCATGAGTTACCATTTTGGAAGGTGGATCATTTTGTATGGATGATAGCTTGGGAATGGGAGGTTCACATGGGAATGATGATTCTCAACATATTTCAGATTCCATGTCTCAAGAAGGCCTCTAGAAAACACATTGTTGCCTCCACGGGTGTTTTACATTTTCACGATGATAACTATTTGGGATTGTCACCAAAAGCTAACTTGCATACTTGGGAAGTGCAACTTGGAGATTTATTGATGAAACAACATCTTGTTCTTTGGAGGAGCTTAACATATGAGGATTCTACAGGAGGAGGATTAGAGGCTCTTCAATTATATCCTTGCAGTTGCTTGAGGACAAGCAACATTTGGGAGGGGAGGACTGTAATATTCCTAAATTAGCATGCAGCTAATTGGAATATTAACTTTTCTTTTGACATCTAGTTAGCTGAATAAATGGGTAAGAAGGCCCATAAATCTCTTTAGTAGGCATAAAATTCCTCTTAGTGTGAAAAGGGATCATGTTAATAACTGGATCAAGCACCCTCATGTGTGAAAAATTTCTAATGCATGGGGACAAGGTCAACTTTGACCAAGTCAACAACACTAATATGGGAGGAGTGGATCATCAATAAAGATAGCCTAGTATGAATATGGATCCCTTTAGATAGTTAGAATAAATACACCTTGGGTGTGAAAGGAGATAATGCATGAATACTAAATCAAGGTTGACCAAATCAACTAGTGTTGTAAATAGAAGAGTGGAACTAATGGAGACATCGTAATTTTGGAGGAGGAGCCTTTGCATGGAAGTAACCTCATAAAAGAGTGGGACCCATGGTGAGGAAGCTCATCAAGTATATAATGGAGGGAATGGTAGCCATATGGGGTATGAATGAGAATATGATTTTATAATTGAATCTTTTTAAACTTATTTCATGCTTCAGATGTTTAGCTAAGTTTGTTGTACTGTTTAGTACAAGGGTTTTCTCATGCGGGAATTCCCCACTCTTCCTTTGAGGACTTGTTGAAGAAATCTTAGAGGAGAATTTTGGGCATCATTTCCACTATCCGGCTTTGGGCCAAGCATTCACCTACAGCCACAGTGCAGTCCCTTGGAGAAACTACGTTATTTTTCATGGTGTTGCAGTGGGAGGGTTAAAACCCCTGTTTTATGAGCTAGTTTCCCAAGAGGATGATCAACCTTTTTCCCAGAAAGCTAGTGGGAGGAGATACAACCATTTCTTTGTATTATCAGCCATATTTATGTAGTTCTTAAACCATACTGCGTGATTCATCTATATATCTGCAGCATATACTTCTTGTACTTTATGTATATCAAGAAACCCTTGCCGGGTCATCTTGGATTTATGTAAAAGAGACTAGATCTTAGTTTTTCAACTCCATTGATTAATATATCAGTAGATTTTTTTGTCTCTCTAATTTTGAGTATAAAACCTTAGTAAATTGCGTTGTTACTTTCTTTAGTATTTCTTTACTGCAGTAGTCATGGGGCTGCAGTGTTTTTGGGTTGTTTTGGGCTTGGGAGGCCTGTTTAACTAAGAAATATTGATTCTTTTTATCTCCCTTTAGATTTTTTTGTCATAATGTATAATCTAAAGGATCCATGGGTTTATTTTGACTGTTATAACACAGATTTCTAAAAAATGTGTTTTTTGTGCTTATATTGCTGATTTTCCCATTTGGGAATATTATACATTAAGGAAAAATCGAATTTTAACAATTCTTGAAGCATTAGATTCTCCTCTCCATCCTATACCATATCCATCCATCACATGACCAAAATTCTCCATGGATTTGACCCAAACATCGATGGGTGCAAAACCCCAACCTTGGGTTCCAAGCCCACAAGTAACTCGTTTGGTGCTCCAACCTCCAAACCCTAAACCCTAGGGCTTGGAGTACCTCCCAAGCTACTAAAAAATAAACACTCCCTCTTACTAAGGGAGGTACTTCCAAGACCAGGAAGTATCTCATCATCATCACCACTACTCACAACACTCGCCCAACTCCTGACATTCACGACTGCAGCAATCCCTATAGTATGAACTACACCTATCTCAGAAGTGTCATTGTCACTGGACCAATCATTCTTCTTCTCCTCCTCCTATAATGTATTTCACTCTCTTCGTGATTCCTTCTTGTAAGTTGTAGGAGAACCCTTTATCCCCACTTATAATGTGCTCTTCTTGGGTTGCAAGGCCTCCCTTTGAACCTGCAAGCTCCCTCTAGAACTTGACTCCCTCCAAGTAAAACTGAACCTTATTTTCTAGAACCTATACCTGCCCCTTTGAAGCATACACTTTTACCTTATTTTCCAGAACATGCACCTGGTCCTCTTGCTTCTTTTTCCTATGATCCGTAGCCTTGCCCATCAACCTGTATAGACCATGATATCTAGCTCCAATCACAATACCTATAGAGCTAGATCCTTTGGGCCTGAGTCTTGCCTTACTATCCTGGAATAAGACCTCAAATCCCTTCTTCTCAATCATCAAGACACATATCATGCTATATATAATTCCTGTAAAACTATTACGTATTGGACCTGCATCACTTGTCTTGTCTCCATCCTTAATGACACAACTCTCAATCCTCGGATCTCTCCTCTGACACTTGTCGCCCAAAACCATGTGAAACTTCGATTCCCATTCAAATAGACACTCAAAAACCTCCTATGTCCTGTCATATGTTTCGACGCACCATTGTACACATACCATCCATCCTCATTGACAGTACCCTATGATAAATTTGAGATCATAGAAAATTCCTCCTCCTTTGATCAGGAGATCAAGTCTTATGCTCAAAAATTAAAGTGCTCAAAATAGGTCCAAACATGAGAAACTGGAAAGGTCTTTTCGTTGCGATTCTAGCGCTGCAAACGGTTCGAAAAACCAATGTCGTATGAGGAATATATCGCATTCTATTCGTTTTTCCAAACAGCAAAATTTTGGTGACTTGATGCCCAGTCAGCTTGCAGGTACAGTCAGTAGAATATTCTGGGAATATTCCATTTTTATTCTAATCCAATTTGGTGGCACCATGTGGCACATTGTGGCTCATTGGATGTGAAGGTACGAATTGTTTCTAGTCATTGGATGAGATTCTGGAAGGGCCAATGGATGAGCGACATGTGGCAAGCCCGCAGGATGCCATGTCTCCTCACAAGGTTAGTGTAAAATTTTTGTGGAGTTGATGGGGGTCGAACCCGTGACCTCCTATCTGCCCGCAAGACCATTTTCCAATCCATCTACACCATGATACTTAACATATATGGGATTTCATATTGTATTATGGTTTGAATGTTAATATAATGGGGGAGGGGACCGCCAGCGGTCTCAACCCGCTGGCGACCCCGTGGATGATGGCCACATGGAATCACATGAACCGCAGTCGTTAACGTTTAAAACTGGTGACAATATCTTTTAATGTAGTAGTCTAAGTAACGGTCATGTGATAAGTTTAAATATTCGCGCGGTTAGGGTGCAGAACCATAACTTCTGGTTCCAGCACATACGGTGGCATTCAAACCGTTAACGGAAGTTACAGCAGGGGTGGCATGTGACCACCCCACCACTCATAATTAATGTTAAACCATATTCACCCAACATTTTTGGAGTGCGCCCCCAAATTTGGGGTAAACTATTAATATATCTACAGTTAAACTGCCAGTCTCCACATTTAGTGGAGCTTTTCTAGTTGTCATTGGGGAAAATGCATTGGGAGGTCAATTTTCTACCAATTTGAGTGAAACACAAGTCTACCTAGACTAATTTGAGCATCCTGGAGCCATTGGTGCAGAGAAAACAACCATTAGAGGCCTGCAAACATATGTAATTTACAATTTTGAGCATAACGAAAAAGAGGGGCATGCCATTAGGAGATGGACCAGCAGATGTAGCCCAGGAGGGTTGAACTGCTTCATCATGTCTACTGTGTAAAACTCATGTGCGAATGTTTTTCTTTGTTTTGCACTACTATTCAATGTTTTTTAATGCTTATTTACATGCTTAAAATTCACTAATTCATCTAATTTTCATAGTTAAAACTCTCATACCTTATGAAAACTTATGGAGACAATTTGTACATGTTTATTTAACTGAAAGGAAACTTAGCACAGCAGAAATAATACACTCCTTTTAGATCAAGTTGGTATCAGAGCTAGATTTTTATCTCTGGTGTTTTTATGTGCAAGGATTTGTTAACTGTTTGCAAGGGTTTTCATGCTTACTAGGCTCAAGCTTAAGAGAGGAGAAGGAAAATTGGTGGAAGCAAGAGGTTCTCAAAGTGAGCCATAACAAAGGAGGGCAATATTGCCACATTCTCCACCACCTAGTTCACCTCCAAAAGAAGAAGAAGTAGCATCTATCATGCCTCCAGGAGAAGGAGAAATACATGAAGAGATGGATCCCAAAGAGGAAGAAAGAGTGTATAGAAAAGCATTTCTTGACTTAACTGAAATGGTGAGAGTCCTTTATCAAGAAAGGAATGATAAACTAGAAGAGGAAAGGTCCAAACTTCACAAGGAAGGACAGGGATCATCAGGAGGCCATAATGATGAAGATAAATCAAAGAAGGGAAATGGAGGAAATGGAGAGAGTGGAAAGTCTCCATCATCACCCTCATCTTCATCTTCATCATCCTTTACATCATCTTCAGTACATCAACCATACAAGTCAAAGAACATGGGTAAAATTCCTTTTCTAAAACTTGATGTTAAGTTTTAATTGCCAATGTTTGACGGTGAAGTTAATGCGGAAAAGCTAGTTAATGTTTGAGAATCCAAAAATTTCATGATGATGACACCAAAATCCAACTAGCTTCATTGAGAATGGAAGGTGCAACACTTGTTTGGTGGGAATCCAAGACAAAGGAGGAGATCAAGAAATATGGTAAGATTATTTTATCATGTACTGATTTCATTTCTGCAATAAAACAACAGTTTTATCCATTAGCTCACATGCAAAAATCCATAATGGATTGGAAAAATTTTAAACATTTGAAAGGAAAAAATTTACAAGTGTATAGTCAAGAATTTAGAAGAAGATCTCTTTTAATATGAGTAGATTTTCATAGCCAAGACACTTTTCTCAAGTATATAGGAGGTTTACATACCTACCTAAGACATACAATCCTCATGATTAACCCTACAAGCCTAGATGAGGTTTGTGTTCAAGCCACACAATTAGAGGCAAGGGGAAAAAAACTTAGATGTGAATGAGGAAAGTGAGTTTAAAGGCAAATGGAAGAAAAAGAGAAATGCAAATACTAGAAAAGAGAAGGGAAAATTATTTTGCAAACACTGTTCTAAAACTAGCCATAATGAGGACCATTGTTGGAAACTTCATCCAAATTTGAAACCAGAAATTTTTAAAGCCAAAGAGAAAGCCAAGAAGAAAGTAAAAACGGTTGTAATAACTGAACAAGACCTAGGGTCAGACTTAGGAGATGAAACAAAAATCATAGCCATGGGACTAAAGAACATAAAGGGGAAATAGATTGAAAATAAACTCAGCTCTAGTATATCTAACTGTCACATAGAAGCTCCAAGTGAAGAAAAGAGAATTGAACTGTTTCATGTGAGGGTAATTTCCAAGCATACCAAGGTTGACACATTGTTGGAAAGTGGGTCACAAGCGAATTTAATCTCTGAAGACTTTGTCAAGAAACTTAATCTTGAGACCATTCCACATCTGAAACCATATCCACTTGGTTGGATTTGTAAGGATGCAAATTTACAAGTTTCAAAGAAGTGCATGTTGTGTTTTGAAATAACTGCACATTTCATTGACACATTTGAATTAGATGTTGTTCCTCTTGATATAACAGGTATGGTGTTGGGCAGTCCTTACTTGTATGACAGGAAAGCAATCTTTCATCACCATGAGAAAAAATACCATTTATTCAAAGATGGCAAGGAGTACATTGTGAGAGCTCATCGTAAAACACTAGACACTTCTTTATTTAATGAAGGGTGGATGAAGAGGCTCGTCAATGAAAGTCAAAACTTGACATTGATGATGATTAAAAAAATAGAATTTTTACGTAATCATTTTCATACAAATACTGATGTATATAATGAGTTGTTTCAGTTTGAAAGCAGGTTTTCTTTGAAAGAAGATGACAAGAAGTTGTAGCAGTCGACATTGTGTCGAACGGTGCTAAAAACAAAGTGTCAATGCAAGAAGTTGCAAAGGTCCAAGAGAGGGAAAAGAAACTTGAAAAAGAAGGCACAAGATTCAGAAATGATCATTGCTGGTTTCAGAAAGGCATGGTACAACAGTGAAGAAACTTGGTCAAGAATCGACACAAGTTCAAGGCTAATTCAGCAAAAAATCGCCATAAGGACAGGATATAAGGTGAGAGAAATTCCAAGTTTTCTTTGATTAAATACCAATGTAGAAATAGGATGTTTACTACAAATTTAAGTTGTTGTTCTGCAAGTTCAGTAAATGTGCAGTATGACTATGTCAAAGTCAGCAATGGTTGGTCAATGGAATCGAGGAAAAATTTGTCGTTTCATGAAAAGCTCTAATTAATGAAATTAGGGAAATTTTAGTGGATAAAGGTTGGAAGAGTGGGGACACAGTCTCCTCATCTTCATGTTCAGTAGTCCAGAGAGCTTTTGGGGCCCAAAAGCTTCCTAGTGGGGAGGTGTGATCAGGAGATCAAGTTTTATGCTAAAAAATGAAAGTGATCGAAACAGATCTGAACCTGAGCGACCATAAATGTCTCATCATTGTGATTCCAGTGCCATGAATGGTTCGAAAAACTGATGTCGTATGAGGAATATATCACATTTTGTTTTTTTTTCCAAACAACAAAATTTTGGTGACTGGATGCCCAGTCAGCTTGCAGGTAAAGTCAATGGAATATTCTGGGAATATTCCATTTTTCTTCTAAGCCAATGTGGTGGCACCACGTGGTACATTTTGGGTCATTGGATGTAAAGGTATAAATTGCTTATGGTCGTTGGATGAGATTATGGAAGGGCCAATGGATGAGCGACATGTGGCAAGCCCACAGGCCACCACGCTTCCTCACAAGGTTAGTGTAAAATTTTTGTGGAGTCGACGGGGGTCAAACCCATGACCTCCTATCCACCTGCAAGACCATTTTCCAATCCATATACACCATGATACTTAACATATATGGGATTCCGCATTATATTATTGTTTCAATGTTAATATAATGGGGGAGGGGACCACCAGCGGTCCCAACCCGCTGGCGGCCCCGTGGATGATGGACACATGGAATCACATGAACTGCATCCGTTAACATTTAAAACCAGTGGCAACAGCTTTTAACCTGGTATTCTAAGCAACAATCATGCGATAAGTTTAAATATCTGTGCGGTTAGGGTGTGGAACCATAACTTCCGGTTCAACCACATACATCAGCATTCAAACCGTTAGCGGAAGTTACGGCAGGGTTGGCATGTGACCACCCTACCACTCACAATTAATGTTAAACCTTATCCACCCGAAATTTTTGGAGCGCACCCCCAAATTTGGGGTAAACTATTAATTTATCTGCAGTTAAATTGCCAGTCTCCACATTTAGTGGAGCTTTTCTAGCTGTCATTGGGAAAAATGCATTGGGAGGTCAATTTTCGACCAATTTGAGTGAAACAAGAGTCTACCTAGACTAATTTGAGAATTCTGGAGCCATTGGTGTAGAGAAAATATCCATTAGAGGCCTATAAACATATGTAATTTACAATTTTGAGCATAATGACAAAGAGGGACATGCCATTGGGAGCTGGACTAGTAGATGTAGCCCAGGAGGGGTGAACTACTTCATCATGCCTACTGTGTAAAACTTATGTTTGATTGTTTTTCTCTGTATTGCACTGTTGTTCAGTGTTTTTTAAGGCATATTTACATGCTTAAAGTTCACTAATTCATCTAATTTTCATGGTTAAAACTCTTATACCTTAAGCAAACTTATGGAGACAATTTGTACATGTTTATTTAACTGAAAGGACACTTAGCAGATCATAACTAGTACACTCCTTTCAAATCATCCTCCAATCTCCTGTTGAGAGCATCTATCTATGCAGAAGGCAACACTAGTGAACTATTTCCCTTTCTTCTTCTCGTCATCTCCAGTCTTCTTCATCGAACATCTTGACAAAAAAAATCCATCTCACCACAGTTGAAATAATTTATCTTACTCAAGTCCTTCTTCTTCTTACCCTTCATTCATGTTTCAAGTGCCATGTCATCATCTGCCATATTCTTCAGATGAAGATCCTAGTCTCACAACTCTTCCTGAATGAAGTCGTCCCACAACCTATTCCAGTCTAGCAACTTCTCTTTCGAAATAGTCTCTTTGATGAAGGGATTACATTCCTCAGTGAACCCTTTCAAATAAATCCTCACCATAGAATTCTCTGAAATAGTCACACTGACAACAATAAGCTCATCTTTGACCTAAAACAATCTCGTCAAATACAAATTCACTCCTTCACCCTGCATCATCTTGGTGAACTTAAACTTGTCCTCCAATACTAATACCTGATTCTTGTTCCTATTCTGGAACAAATTATGAAGAGCCATCCATATCTCATGAGCAGAGTTCTTCCCGGACAAATGTGGTATTAGGGATTCCTTCAAACCATCTAGGATGTTCAATCTCGCCTTCGTATCCAATTCTTCATACACTTCCAGCTCCTTAGGGTCATTCGACTTCTTGATGTATTTATCGGAAAAATCCCATATCATGTTGACCTATAAGACCAACTTGATCCTTTCCTTCCATGTACTATAGTTGGACAACCCTTCCAACATATCCTCATACCAAATACCAACCTACATCTGTGACATTGCAGTGACTCCTTCACCCACAATGTGACCAAGTCCCTCTTAGGTTGTACTTTTCTTGCGCACTCTTTGATTCAATGCCTCTCAAAGTAGCTCAGAAATGCTCTGATACCATGTTGAATTTCCACAATCTTGGATCTAGGATAGAATCTTAAAATCTCTTACGCTACCAAACCAAGAATCTAAATAAAGCTACTTAACACAGCGGAACATATAACATAGTAAACCAATCACATGCACAATAAGAACAATAACAAAAATATATGTAACCCAACTTCCTTATATTATCAACATATAATACAATAGCCTAGGGCTCTTGTACAAGGGATAATTTCCCTCAAATATCCATAAGTAAAATAATTCAAGATACAATGACAATCTTGTTTCTCTAGTGCACAATCACAACCTTTATGTCATATCTCGTCATGTCGGTCCTTCACTTCCATTCTTCTCTCTAGCTGCCCCTTAGTTCATTAAGAAAGACTCTAGGAGGGTTTCCACTTATCACTACTGCAAGTCACTTCTCCAACAATGAACATAGGTTGAACCAATATTCTATTCTAGGCTAGCCAATACCTAAGCTCCAATATGCCAATCTCATGGTCCACTAGTCCATAAATGTACTGCACATTAGGCTCCACAACTTTACGCAAACTTCAGTTTTCAAACTTCCCTTTATGACTGCTTGTCAAGGGATACTTTGGGTCACCAACATGCTTCCCTCCACCAGTCCAATGGCACCCAACCCAATCACCAATCCTCACTGTGGAAACTTCCATTGGTTAGGGCTTCTAACCTCCACGTCAGCCCTCCCTCCTTGGCTTCCATTGGCTGAAATAAAATATTATATAAATTGGGCTAACTCTAGACCCAACACAAGGAGAAATACATTCCTTACTGCTCATTTTTTGGGGTCAGTTTCTTTTTTGTTGACCTCGGCCTAGTTAAGGCAAGACACCAGTCCCAATTCAGCCCTTTTTTATAGCACGCAAGCCCTCCTAATAGCTACAGGTTCCATCATATGTCAAACTCCTTTTATATGCTGAATTTTTGGGCTATTTCCATCCTCTTTTAATTCCTAAGAAACCTGTGTTTGGGTTGCGGCCCTCCTTCAGAACCTTGTATAGATATGCAACCTTCTAACACAGGAGTATCTACACATAAAAAAACCTAAAATATTTTTGTACTTACCTTTCCTTACTCAGCCCTCCTGCTATATAGTTTCAGTCCCCAAACAGTCATGAAAAATTACTTCTCCAATATATTTTCCTCTTTGTTGCTCCTCCTCTTCTATTTGTGGCCAAACAGAGATATTCCTCTCTTCAATGAGCTCCATTTTTTCTTTGTGTTGCACATTAGATTTATTAAAAAGAATCCTCTCACCCTGTATTTATATCCATACAAGGGCTCCACAAATAGACATGTCTTTTGGCACATTCACACCAAGCCTACATGACTTATGTGCAAAAAACCCATCATTAATGTTCAAAACTTCATAACTCATTAAGGGCAACTCGGATTTTGACGATTCTAGAAACATTGGATTCTCCTCTCTATCCTCTATCATATCCATCTATCACATGACCAAAATCCTCCATGGTTTTGGCCCAAACATTGATGGGTGTAAAACCCCAACCTTAGGTTCCAAGCCCACAAGTAACTCTTGTGATGCTCCAACCTCCAAACCTTGAACCACTTAAAAATCAATAATTCCATCAGACTGAAAGAGTACATCAGGTGTAATTTTATGTGTTTTTTCTGCATTTGTTTCCTCATACAGTAGGAAGAAAAAATTTGTGGCGCTTAGCTCAACAAAAGCATAATGCATGGGTACAAGTCAAGCAGCATGTGAGGCGATCTGGATAAGAAATATACTTGTGGTACTATTTGGTTAGATGATGGATCCAACTATGATCTCTTGTGATAATCATAGTTGCATCAAGCTCTCTAAGAATCCAATATTTCATGATCAATCCAAGCATATAGATATATGGTATCACCATTTACGGTATTGTGTGCAGAGACAAATAATGTTGCTGCAATACATTCTGAAAGAGGAACGAGATGTTGACATTTTGACGAAGGCTTTATCAAGAGGAAGTTTCGAGTTCCATGGGTCTAGGATAGGGGTGGTTGATAATCCCTTTCTTGCTTAGAGGGAGAGTTGAAACAATGTAGCAAGAAAGTCTCAATTTGATTTTTCCTTGGTCAAATTGATATATTTGAATTTCCACATCAGTAGACAAATTGGATGAAATTAAATTGTGTGACATGGTTCTTGTCATTCAGTTAGCTCAGTAAATTCAAGTTAGAGGAGTTGGAGTTTAGTTAAACATGTGTGATTGCTAAATTTTAGTAATCCAATTTAGTTATGTCCAGTTGAATTCAGTTAAACTAGTTCTAACTGTTGGAGGAACTATTGGAAGGTTAGTTGTGTGGTGGGTGTTGGGGAAAAATATTGCTATAATTTCCAACATTAAATTATCAATTTAGGGCTCGTAAGCTTTGAGTTACAAGCGCAGGGAACGCAGGATCAAAGCATCTAACCTAGACTATAGTAGGAATCAACTTGTTGTTTAAGTACAAAATTGTTATTTCTAATTGAAGCTAATTAATTGAGGAAAACATGCTTAAACAAATAAGAAATTCTAATTGATGCATGGCCAACCCTGCCATACCCAGAATCTTTATCTACCATGCATATAAACATGCATCTCAGCATTTTTCCAAATAAAACCCTCAATGTCTGGCAATCCCAACAACTTAATTTGCGGAAGCTCTCAAACATCCGTTCACAAATTTTATAGTTCAAAATCAGTGTATAATAAAATCATTCTCAAATGAGTTGCTTTTCAAATCATCATTCAAACCTTTGGCTCTAATTTTTTGGACCTCTCCTCATCAATATAACATATACTTGTATGTTACATCCTCACCTTAAATGAACTCTGAGTATGCACCTCGACTTAACCATTTCATTCCACATTGAATGTCACGAACCATTATATAACCCTTTTGATTATGGTTTTAAACCCAAATACTATAATGGTTATTCCACAGTTATGATAACATTTCAGTGCTTTCATATGTGTTAGTCCGTGTGGATACAACTCTAAAAAGTTTCACTTAAACTCAAAGCACTGCGCATATAAAGTCGACCTTTCCAGTGCACTTCTGCTCATATAATTAAACTGCGTAATTAAAATCCCAAAACATTCAAACCACAGGTTTCCTTACCTTGAATGATTCTTAACTCACATTTTTACAGTGCTCCAGCTTTATGCTCAATGCTCCATTGATTCTTCATTCAATACGATCCATCACTTGATTATGGTTGTCGTAGCTTACGGTTCTGCTTTTGACTCAATACAGAATATGGATTTGGTTCTTCTGGATCTTAGATCTTATTTTAATGGCACTGTTTACCACACGATTCTGCTGCGCTCTGCAACTGAATAATTTGACTAGGTTTAAAACCCTTGACACCATTTCAAGGTTTGATCATCATGTTGTCCACGCTTCTCTGCAATTAAATTGGTCCACACTGTCTGGCAATCTCTGCGCCTTAGCTAATGTCTACACAACTTATATTCATTTGATCTCTGTAACGTTATTTTCATTTGAAACTATGTCCCAGTGTTTGCTTACCTTCCCCTCCACGTTGTTGAATTCAGTCTTTTATCAACTCTGCAAACGCTGTAATTCGACTTTGCCAAATTGAATTCTTTAGCACTTGTAATTTAATGACTTTGCCAGCTCGTTGACTGGTGCTCCTTCTCTGCAATTCCAATTTCAATTCACTGTATACAAAATCGAATTATTAAAACTGATCACCGCCATGAATGTCAAACATAAATCAATTCAATTGATTTTACTTCAAAAACAGTCCGAAGCACACTTATGTGTTGCTTCTCTCGTTATCGACTTATAAAATCGATGTAAGTCCACACCACTGTGCAGTCAAAGATTATGTATTTCAATTTCATACAGAATCAATACAAATTCAAATATATCGAGTTCCTTTTCTCCTGTATACAGCTTCAATAACGTGGTTTATATATCATGTCGTCCTTTATCATTGGACCGCAGACCAACGCATTAATAGTAGTGATTCACAAAATATTTATATCCAACTCAGTGCCATTGACATGCAATCAATTTTATATTGTGTTTCTTTTAACAACATTGACATCGATTATTCAAATCGAACTATCAATTCCAAACAAAATTTGATTCATCCAATTGTCTTTAATTCACAAACACATCTAATACAAGTGCGCACAATTCAACTCCCAGTTTCAAAATTTAACAAGAACAACCAATATATATAATCCTAAACAACATATATATATATATAATTTGAAACAAATAAATTACTTACAAACTCTTGTTGGCCAGATATTCGAGATCTGTGGCCCTTTACAATCGCCCGAAGGCTCCCAAGAGGAAACCCTCTTACTACTCACACTCACACTCTCTCTTCAACCACTCAAGTGTCTTTTCCTCTCAAAAACCACTCATATTTATACATAGATAATGCATTTAATTCACTCAAAATATCTCTCCACCTAATCCTCAACTAATCTATATTTTAGGTGTGGACTCAACAAAGTCCCATACATAGAATTCCTAATCTCTAATTTTTCTCCTAAACTATTTCTCTCATATCCTTTTATTTAATAGAAGAATATTTACAAAATCCTCACTTTTCCAAATTATCTCCTATTTTATTAAAAATAACAAATTAATTAATAAAATAATAAAAATGTCACACCCCCCTTTTATCACATATTTACAAATGAAAAATGGCCTTGATGCTCCTGCATCACTAATCACTATGCAAACTAAGCTAACTCTAATTAATCATAAACAAAGCAATACAAATTAACATTGAAATGATTTTAATCTAAATGAAAATCTCAATCTAAATACTAAGATCTATTTAATCTAAATACAAGAACCTTAAATCAATCAAGATTAATTTAAAATAATGCCAAAATTATGCTAAATATTAATCCCAATAAAATTCACTCTCATTCAAATGATATTAAACTAAGGCAATGAACAAACAAGAATTAAACTAATCTAATTCATGGGATGCATAAAACAAATCAAATAAGCATTCAAACTAACCTTTGTCACCACTTTGCAATTGCTTCAAAAGAAACTAAGTAAACCAATATTCTAATTGACATGCTTCAGATCTAAGAGACTACAAAATAAGAAACTATCATATCCTTAAAATTCTTTAATCAACTTCAAGAAATCATTCAAACATAAGCACATTGGCTAATGGTTCTACCAATAACTAACTACAATCATAATGAATTTCAAAACTAAACGACAACTTCAAACAATGATTTAACCATCTCATTGCATTGCTTTCAAATACTTGGTAGCCAAAACACAATGTTACAAGAAAATAAATAAGGTACATAATATATTTCTGTTCATATTTAAAACAAATGGAGTTATCGATATCTTGTTTATCCAATTAAGAAGCACCTTTAAATATTTCAATTGTAAACCTGTAACAAAGGGGTTATTCATGCAATAAAATCATTGATCAACGCCATTCATTAGATTGCAACGAGTTGAAAATGATATGTGTATTTAATTTTAATAAAACAAATGAATTATAGTCTTAAGTACATAATCAAAATTATGATATCTAATTAACAATTTCTTTCAAAATAAAATCCATGCACCTAAATCTAAATCAAACACGCTACCTCTATCCTATGATGTTTACAAAACTTGCTTCTAGGCGATGGTGGATCCTTGCCACTCCTGGATCAAGTCTAAAATAAATTAATGTCTAAATATAAAATAAAATAAAAACATAACATTTACAAAGAATTCATGGCAAAGTCAAATTATATTAAGACTGAAATCATAAGTTCACTTACATACATTCCTTCAATCTTTTGTCTCATGTTCACACCTTTTCATCCTCCTCCTTCAAAAACTTCCCCAGCTTACAACGCAAACCATGGCTAAGCCATTTATAAGATTCACAAGGCGAATTATTCATTTACCTCAATTCTAGAAAATTGAACAAGTTTAACAAACTGACCTAAAAGATATTAGTATATCTTCCTAACCATGAGGAATTTTGGAAACCGGTTTGGAGGGAGACTAATTTTTTATGTTTCCAACAAAAACCTCTCTTGGATTTGTCACAGTAAAATCAAGCTCCTTGAAAATCGTGCTCAAAGTTGGATGTTTGGCTTTTTTTTGCAATGTTCTAGAACTCTGAAAAAACAGTGATTTTCTAAAAAACTGCCTCCAAGACCCTCGTATAACTTTTACAAAAATTCGAATCTATAGAAACCGTTTTGGATATACATAATTGGTTATATTTTTAACAAACCCATTTTATTATATTTTATATATTCACCTCCAGCTACACACACATCGAGGTTAAACATGTCAGTTTGGAAACTTTCCACATTTTGAGCAGATTTGTTAATCAACTCCTAGGGACCCACATGTGTGACCTGAGTGCAATAAAATGCATGGGAAGGTATAAAAACATTATTTTGGACCATAACCTCCCTTGGTTTTCCTTGAAAGCGCGTTGAAAGTACCAAAGCCCTAAATTAGGCATCTCATCCTTAACTGGCTTGTGACTGATTTCAGCGATGGAACCCTGTGATAAATTTACTTCAACAAAACAGTCATCAGTAAAACATGACATAATCATCTCTAATCATAGAGAAGTAAAGAAAACCAATGATAATCAACCATAGAGAGTATTTGGCGGTGAGTGATGGAATTAGGGTATAGAATGGGTTAAAAACCTAGGGTTTTAGGGTATAAACAATGATATTTCATGATGAAAACATGGGATGTACGAGGCCCAACATCCCCCCATGCCTGAGGTTTTTCATGTCCTCATGCAAACAAATACTTTACTCATATCTAGGTTTTTATGGCATCATGGCTTTTAGGTAGGGTAAGGTCTTGTGAAGCAACACTACATGGAGATTTGATTTTGAGAGCGATACCAACTGAGGAGAAAAAATATATATGTTAGGAGTAAAATGATGAATAGGATGATAGGTGATAATGGAAATGGTGGATGAGATGAGGTGGTAATGGATATAGTAAGATATGTACTTGCATGATCTGTTTTTGTGAGGCCAATGCTTATGGATGGTTCCTTTATGAAAGGCAGCAATGAATTCACCCTCTGACAATATGTGTGAATGTAGGAGGGGAAGGTACTATAATTACTTCTTTTTTTACATGAACCAATATGATTATGACCTATAGTAGCATGCAAATGGAGCATATATGGAAAACTGAATATACGGAATATGTGGTGGTTAATCATCAAAGCTTTCTTAAATCTCTAATCAATTAAAGAATCTTAAGCCACCTCTACCTCAAGTGTTACCCTTGTTTTTGATGTCCTTGGTGCTGTAAGATGAAGTAAATGATGGAATGGATCGAGTTGATGTGACTGCTGATATGATCTGCTGAAGAAGGAAAAAGGTCTCAATACCCACATTATCCTGAAAATGTTGATGCATGTGTGATTTCATACGGCTTCCTGAAAAAAAACACAAGCACCATCATCAATATTTATTTTCATGAAAATCTTATCAAAATAAAGGAAATAGGTTAAATAATGAACAATTACCTGATCATGCTCCAAGTTTAACATACTATCCCAACACTGATAATGAAAACCATGAGTAAGCATAGGGTGAAAATATGAATCAAACCTGACAATTCTCATCAGTTTTTCCTAACATCTCTCCCCACATGCCTATCATCTTGCATGTCCTCATGCAAGAAAAACATCTAACAGAGACCAAAGACTGAAGGGCTAGGGTTTCTATATTAAATTCATGTTTCATTGACTTAAACCATAGGGCGAATTGTAGAAATTAGTATACACTAAGCATGCATACATCTAGATTCCCCTGATCTCACAATGTTTAACTTCTTGCAAAATACAAAATCATTCTGTTAGCCCCCCTATAAATTTTTGACAAGCAAAGTAGGGGGCTAAAATGTTTCTGAGACTTCAATGAATGCATCTCCCCTAGAGACACATCATCCTTGAAGTCTTTTGTACCTTTGCCCTGTGATGTAATCCCCTCTGCTGATTCCCATTATAAAGCCTCTTTGATTATAAAAAATTGTGTTCCTAAAGGCCTTCATTTACCCCTTGTACCCCTGCAAAATATCCCTTTTCATCCTTTTTACCTTTATCAAAGTCCTCCTTTCTTACCCCCCAAATTCCCCCTTAAACCTTCTAAATCATTCCTATGTCCCTCTTAAACCACGCATACACCCTTGGTATAGTTTTATAAACCCTCTTTCTTTCTATCGTTACCTTTGTTTGGCCTCGAATTGCATTAAAAAGGGTTAAAACCCCACTTTTAACTTTATAATAGGCCTTAGCCCCTTTCAACTAGCCCCCGCACCTTTTCCTCCACGTAACCGGCCACTGGAACCACCCGCCAGCCCAAAGAGCGCCTATCTCATATGTTCATCGGGCACAGTTTCAACCGTTGATCTTTGTAGATCGAACGGTGATCGTTAACTCCACAGCGCCCGTGTTTTCTCTGTCCAAACTCCCGATCGTGCCATCACCGTTCATTTACACGCAAATCTGATGGTTCGGAGCCTACCCTCCTTGGTAGTCCCCATGTACTGTTCCAAAACCCAGTGGTTTCTATCACACCGCCTTTGGGCGGAGGGCGGTAATTTCCGATCGGCCAGCGATTCCATACATCGCGTGACACGCGTCCCCTGTACCTTTTTCAAAACCGCCGTCCTCGCACGTTAACCACCATCCATCGTGCATTATTGTTTGGATGAGGATGCCCAGTGATATTGCCATGGACTGTCCGATCTGGGGCGGGCCATCCAACGGCTATCGCTCGCCGAAGATGCACGATAGTTAACTCAGATGCACACGCGATAACTCAGGGTTCAGCGCGCCATCCAGTTAATCTCCGTCGTCGATCTGATCTGTAGATCGATGGTCCACATTCAATCGCCCTTCGACGTGCTTTCCACCATTGATCTCCTTTAAGATCGGATAGTCCAGATTTTTTTTCCCCCCGCTATTGACTATTCCGCCATCGCTCGGTCCCGCCACGTCACTGTTCCACGTGTCTCCTCCATACTTTCGTCCGCCCCCATGATATATATTCATTCCATGGTCAACGTTCATTATTTTCACGTTAAAACGTCCGCCTCGACATTTTCCCATACTTTCTCCACTGTGTCATGTTTTCCTCCATTGTTGCCTCTGCAGTCATCATCCTCGTCTGGGCCACGCTACCAATATCACATTCATCCATGCCACCACCTCTATACGTGTTTTTGGTAACTTTTTTTAGGTTTTACAGGTTTATCAGGTGGTAAAACCCGCCATGGTTCATATACGCCATTGTAATGGCGCAGTGCACAGAGGAAGTTGAATTTAGAGCCCGATATTAGAGGGATATGTCCGGAAGGTGTCTGCACCATAAATTTCATCGAAGGACCGAATTAAAGCTCTGCAAAACCTCACTGGCGCCATTAAAGCACAGATTTCACAGTCAGAGGAAATCTAGAAAGCGGAAAAGAGTATCAGGGGAAAAATAGTGTGTTAAAGCCTGTAATTGAAGATCTTAAGCCTTAATTCATTTATCAGAAGGCAAAGGTATCAAAATCAAAGACCCAGTGGATCGTTCAGATGATCCAATGCACTGAAATATAATACTATTAGGGTTTCGATATCAGTAGAATGTTCTTCCATGAAAGGACACGGTACACATTACTGTTTCAGTCTACTTTGTGTCCAAATGAAGATTTCCGCCCTATCAATCGTCCTGCACCATCAGAAGCATTTGTTACACGGTGTGACAGACCTTAACATCATTATTCTGCCTTTTGGTGCAATTCACCAGAACACTACGATGAGTACCAAAGATAAATGCTCAGGATTAAAACCGGATGGGGCCTTGGCTCTCCTACTGCTTCAGATTGTTAATGTTGCATTTAAGTTTATAACTACCATTGTCTTTCCTTTCTCCTATAAGAATCCAAAAGAAAATATTGTAAAGGGTTATTGTTGTTGGGCAGTTGTTGCCCAGTTGCTGCTACTGTAGTTAGAGGGATTCATTCTGACTGTTAGAACAGTCTTGGGAGGGATAGCAGAGTAGTTGTTATGTATGAGGCTGGAAGGAGGATTTTGGATTGTAACAACCATTGAGCTCGGTGTATGTGACTGGTTTTGCATCAATTATTCAAAGAACATTTCACAGGATCTTGGTCTATTACTATTGGTGATGTCTTCTAACTTTGTTTATTACATTTACATGTTGTTTCATGATCTACTGGCTTGCATCAGAATATTGGCATAGGATTCACCCTTGTTAGGTGCCCTATGTTTCTGATCTCCTTGCCTTCAGTGTTTTCTGCTAAATGTGTTATCTAAGGATTGATTTCAGATGATTTAACCAGTGTAGTAGTTCCTTATGCTGCTAGTTGATGTATGAGTTAAATGGAATCTGTCTTTAGTTGTTCTTGTTTGGTTTAAGCTGGAAGATTTGGGAACACTGGGGATTAGAGTTAGCCCTGACCACTAGGATCCTTGTGCGACTAGTTGACCTTTCTAAGATCTCTTCGTTAAAAATTATCTTTGTTTTTCCCCTTGGAGCATGCTAAAGCTGACCTGGATTTAAATGACCTCTGGTCCGATCTATAAGCTGCCCCTTTGCCCCTCTTTGAGAGTTGCTTATGAGTATGTCCAAGCAGGTCTAGAGTTAAATGAACTATGGCCTGATCTATAGACAGAAATTGGGTTGCTTTCCTTCTTCCACCTTCTTCCCTTAATGTTCCATTCTATCATCTATCTAAAAATATCCTTTAGTGTAGATGACTTTCCCTATGAAAGCCTTGGCTAGTTGTTGCATGTAATTACCTTTCATGACTGTATAGCCCAATGGATGGCACTCTCTTGACCTATCCTCTGTGCTGAAATATCCTGCTACTTTGTCCTTTTTTCTCCCATTACTTTCTCATGTCTATGATCTCATGACCAAAGCAGCAACCAACCAACCAAATCATTTTAAACCCCCCTTTATGCTTCATACCTAGCCTAACATATTTTTTGAGCTTCAAAGATATTTATCATTCTTTGTTTTAATGGAGAGATCCCTGTCCAAGTCCAGGAGGGCTAGATCCTAGGGCCCAAAAGTGGTTCTGATGTTGTCTCATCTTTTGGTCTTGCCAATCTGGCCAAAACATGGGAACCCCAACATAATGGCGACTCCACTGGGGAAGAGACCACTTTGCCTTTAGATTGGCATCTCATTGCTGATGGTGGACATCATCCTACTTCAAGCATTCATATACATCCACCTGGCGACTCCACACTCCATAACTCCCAAAAGACTAAATGAATCCACTTGTAGAAGACTCTGAACTGGTTGAGAAGAAGCAGTAGCCTTCTTTTCATAAGCATGAATCCAAACATGGACATAGATACAAATTATGATGCTTTGTATAATCAATTAAATGAATTAACAGAAACGTTTGGTAAAGTGTTGGAAATGTACATGGCTAACCTGAATGCAAATGATGATTATTTCGAACAGCCCATGCATCTCCCAGAACAAGAACAAACTCAAGACCTAGAAGATGAGCATGACATGTATGATGCTCAAGAATCTGTAGGAGACGAAGAGGAAAGTAATCAGGAACTACCTTATCGCTTACCTGTGTCTTGTGTTACGCTGACTAGAAAATATCAGGACCTAATGGCGAAAGCTAATGGGGAATGCTGCCTTGAGGAAACAAGAGACCATATAGAGGAGGCAAAACCTAGTGTGGAAGAAGAGGCTCAAGAGAACATCCTACAACCCAGTCAGCTAATACAAGAGAATGAGGATTGATGTTCTTCTGGCCATGATGAGAGGGAAACCCCTCATTTGACAGAAGAAGAGATTGATCGGATATTAAACCAGTGGTCCACCTCCGAAATATTTTATGTAACACATGCTCCTTCTCATTCATTTCCTGAGTTTTATGATACAGATCCTGAAGACTCCTCTGTGGATCAGGACGAAGAGAGACCTGCTGAGAATTCAAAAGGTTTGGTGGGTGACATTACTTACAATTATGATTTTCCTATTTATGATCTGTTTGATGATGAGTGTTTTCAAAGGGAAGCCGAGCTTGCAGGGCCATCATCCTTATATTCATGGGAGTAAGATCAGAGCCAGCAATTTCAGAGAAGTAATGAAATCAGTCAGCCTATCTATGATACTTATGGGGAGAGCTATGATAGTATAATAGCAGATGAAGATTCTTTGAATCGCCATTCTGCTCCACTACATATCATCAGTGAGACTAGAAACCAGCAACCTTTCCTTTCAGAAGAGGAGGAGGAAAGAAAAGAAGATATTATTGAGCGAGCTAAAAGCAATGAGCCTTCTTCCGAAAAAGAGGAGGCAATGGAACAAACCACTGCTCAGGAATACATAGACCTCCTCACAGAGCTCAGCACCTCAGAGCAGAATATACCAGAGCTCCAGGAGGATAACACTGCCATTTATGATGAGTCCTCCAGCTCAGAAAATGAAGAAGATGAGGGAGATTCTCTTTCTCAAGAGAGTCTTATTCTTGATCCAGTGGTAGAAGAAGAAATCCTGGTTGAAGCTTGCCTGCCACATTTTCATCACCAGGTACCATATCATGATCCTTATGTACATTTCTTGCACACATTTGAAGAAGGATCAAAGGTCTTTTTGAGAAGCGTGTTGCAAACAGAAAGAAAAATTTTCAAAGTTGTTGTTGTGGAACAAAAAGAGTGGGAGCTTCCCTACCTATCCAGCCTGCTCAAGGAGTTGAGCAAGAGAGACCAGCCATGGGATCATTTGATGGACTGGTTGCATTGGAAGACATTGTTTGTAAGCTAGACTTGTAGATATTTCAATTAGGGTAGGGTAGGTAGGAAAGCTCAATAAAGCTCAGTCTGTGAGCATATAGTTAGTTGTTTTTAATTTCTGCAAAGTCCAGCAAGACAGACAGTCTAATCCTGGCTTGATTGTTTTTCAATTTCTATCTTAGAATATAGAGAAGTAATCTGCTAGACAGTTTAATCCTAGCAGATATTAGATTAGGTAGAGAAGCTATGAGGCCAACAGTCTAATCTGGTCTCATGGAGTAATAAGGGTAGAAGTAGAATAGGTTTATTTTCCTGTTTGTAAAAAATAAATGATGTAAAGGGTCTGCTAGCTCAAATGCACCCTAAGAAGAAATGCTAGGATTGTAGAAAGGGTAGGTAGATTGTTTGAGAATGTTTCTGCTAATTTATCGTGTTTGTGGAAGTTGAAAAAAAAAGAAGAAAGGTGGCTCAAGCAGCAGGCATCTGGCCTACACCAAAGATTTATCCTCTGAATTCTTGACTCCTTCAAGAAGAAGCCATCCCCATGTGGAGCCACTGTTAGCCCCCCTATAAATTTTTGACAAGAAAAGTAGGGGGCTAAAATGTTTCTGAGACTTCAATGAATGCATCTCCCCTAGAGACACATCATCCTTGAACTCTTCTGTACCTTTTCCCTGTGATGTAATCCCCTCTGCTGATTCCCATTATAAAGCCTCTTTGACTGTAAAAAATTGTGTTCCTAAAGGCCTTCATTTACCCCTTGTACCCCTGCAAAATATCCCTTTTCATCCCTTTTACCTTTGTCAAAGTCCTCCTTTCTTACCCCCCAAATTCCCCCCTAAACCGTCTAAATCATTCCTATGTCCCTCTTAAACCATGCATACACCCTTGGTATAGTTTTATAAACCCTCTTTCTTTCTATCGTTACCTTTGTTTGGCCTCGAATTGCATTAAAAAGGGTTAAAAACCCACTTTTAACTTTATAATAGGCCTTAGCCCCTTTCAACTAGCCCCCGCACCTTTTCCTCCACGTAACCGGACGCTAGAACCACCCTCCAGCCCAAAGAGCGTCTATCTCATATGTTCATCGGCCGCAGTTTCAATCGTTGATCTTTGTAGATCGGACTGCGATTGTTAACTCCAAAGTGCCCATGTTTTCTCCGTCCAAACTCCCGATCGCGCCATCACCATTCATTTACACGCAAATCTGACGGTTCGGAGCTTACCCTCCCTAGTGATCCTCATGTACTGTTCAAAACTCGGTGGTTTCTATCGCACCGCCTTTGGGCAGAGGGCGGTAATTTCCGATCGGCCAGCGATTCCATACATCGCGTGACACGCGTCTCACGTACCTTTTTCAAAACCGCCGTCCTCACACGTTAACCACCGTCCATCGCACATTATTGTTCGAACGAGGATGCCCAGCGATATTGCCATGGACCATCCGATCTGGGGCAGGCCATCCAACGGCTATCGCTCGGTGAAGATGCACGATAGTTAACTCAGACGCACACGCGATAACTCAGGGTTCGGCGCGCCATCTAGTTAATCTCCGCCGTCGATCTGATCTGCAGATCGATGGTCCACATTCAATTGCCCTCCGATGTGCTTTCCACCGTCGATCTCCTTTAAGATCGGACGGTCTAGATTTGTTTTCCCCCCACTGTTGACTATTCCACCATCGCTCGGTCCCGCCACGTCACTATTCCATGTGTCTCCTCCATACTTTCGTCCGCCCCGTGATATATATTCATTCGATGGTCAACGTTCATTATTTTCACGTTAAAATGTCTGCCTCGACATTTTCCCATACTTTCTCCACTGTTTCATGTTTTCCTCCATTGTTGCCTCTGCAGTCATCATCCTCGTCTACGCCACGCTACCACTATCACGTTCATCCATGACACCACCTCTATATGTGTTTTTGGTAACTGTTTTCGAGTTTTACAGGTTTATCAGGTGGTAAAACCCACCATGGTTCATATACGCCATTGTAATGGCGCAGTGCATAGAGGAAGCTGAATTTAGAGCCCGATATTACAGGGAGATGTCCGGAAGGTGTCTGCACCATAAATTTCATCGAAGGACCGAATTAAAGCTCTGCAAAACCTCACAGGTGCCATTAAAGCACAGATTTTGCAGTCAGAGGAAATCTAGAAAGCGGCAAAGAGTATCAGGGGAAAAATAGTGTGTTAAAGCCTGTAATTAAAGATCTTAAGCCTTAATTCATTTATCATAAGGCAAAGGTATCAAAATCAAAGACCCAGTGGATCGTTCAGACAGTCCAATGCAATGAAATATAATACTATCAGGGTTTCCGTATTAGTAGAACGTTCTTCCATGAAAGGACACGGTACACATTACTGTTTCAATCTACTTTGTGTCCAAATTAAGATTTCCACCCTATCAGTCGTCCTGCACCATCAGAAGCATTTGTTACATGGTGTGGCAAACCTTAACATCATTATTCTGCCTTTTGGTGCACTTCACCAGAACACTACGACGAGTGCCAAAGATAAATGCTCAGGATTAAAACTAGATGGGGCCTCGGCTCTCCTACTGCTTCAAATTGTTAATGTTGCATTTAACTTTACAACTACCACTGTCTTTCCTTTCTCCTATAAGAATCCAAAATAACATATTGTAAAGGGTTGTTGTTGTTTGGCGGTTGTTGCCCAGTTGCTGCTATTGTAGTTAGAGGGATTCATTCTGACTGTTAGAACATTCTTGGGAGGGATAGCAGAGTAGTTGTTATGTATTAGGCTAGGAGGAGGATTTTGGATTGTAACAGCCATTGAGCTCAGTGTATGTGATTTGTTTTGCATCAATTAATCAAAGCACATTTCACAGGATCCTGGTCTATTACTATTGGTGATGTCTTCTAACTTTCTTTATTACATTTACATGTTGTTTCATGATCTACTGGCTTGCATCAGAATATTGGCATAGGATTCACCCTTGTTAGGTGCCCTATGTTTCTGCTCTCCTTGCCTTCAGTGTTTGCTGCTAAATGTGTTATCTAAGGATTGATTTCAGATGATTTAACTAGTGTAGTAGTTCCTTATGCTGCTAGTTGATTTATGAGTTAAATGGAATCTATCTTTAGTTGTTCTTGTTTGGTTTAAGCTGGAAGATTTGGGAACACTGGGGATTAGAGTTAGCCCTGTCCACTAGGATCCTTGTGCGACTAGCTGACCTTTCTAAGATCTCTTCGTTAAAACTTATCTCTGTTTTTCCCCTGGGAGCGTGCTAAATATGACCTGGAGTTAAATGACCTCTGGTCCAATCTATAAGCTGCCCCTTTTCCCCTTTTTGAGAGTTGCCTATGAGTACGTCCAAGCAGGTCTGGAGTTAAATGACCTCTGGCCTGATCTATAGATAGAACATCTATATATGTTTTGAGCTTCAAATATATTTATCATTCTTTGTTTTAATGGACAGATCCCTCTCCAGGTCCAGGAGGGCTAGATCCTAGGGCCCAAAAGTGGTTCTGATGTTGTCTCATCTTTTGGTCTTGCCAATCTGGCCAAAACATGGGAACATCAACACATTCCACTATTAATATTTTGCAGAAAATTAATTGCAAACACATGTGAAGCATAAATAAAAACAATTGCACATAACACAATTGTTTAAGGGGAAAGAATGAAGCTGAAAACCCAAACTATCATATATTATGTATCATGGAGATCATGTAACAATCTCATACAAAGCTTATTACATCAAGCTCTCAGTACAATCAATCGTCACACACTAACATAGAAGAAATCTGCAAATCCATGCACCGATCTCTACCCTCCTTCTAGCCTACGTCCACTGCACAGTCCCTGGTGCAGAATAGCTCTGAATGAATTCGAATTACCCTTTCCTTGACTATGCAATCCTCATTGGCAACTCCAATGTGTGTGTGGTGCAATCATTGCATCACTATAGTCACAACAGATAGTCAATCTTGCCCTTTCACCTATCTCTCCACTAGGTCTCCACTGGAAATGACATGCACTGTAGTTAACTGTTGTATTTGTTCAGTTGATTAATGAGTTATTATTTTTGAATTAATTAAATAATTAATTCACTCCACTCTCACTATTGTATCATTCAGTTAGACTAGATACAACTAGCTCAACTCAGTCTAACTAAGTTAAACTGAATACAACTCCATGAACTACTCTTCCAACTCTACCATAACTTTGCCACTTTAGTTCTAACTGAGTCCTCCATGCATGAACCACTAGTAAACCCTAGGAATTATGTAATTCCTTCATCCCACTGATTTTCCAAATCTGTGCACTGAAATTAAGTGCTCCAAGAGAATAAGTTGTTGTTTAGAGTCTGATTATTATTAAGAGCTAATAATAATCGACATGCATCTATTTTTAGATTGACGATATAAAAATAGACTTTGCCCAATATTCTAAAAATATAATTTCATCTATTTTTCCAACTTGACCAACCATCCACAAATAGCATCCTACAACTTCCGAAATATGATCACCATGTATAAAAATAGACATAGTCTAAAAATAGACTTGTGCCAAAAATAGCCTGCGGGCCCACTTAGTGAAGGCGACTCTTTTCACTAAGCTCATCATCTTGTTGAATCTCAACACTCCCTCTCAACAAGATAGGGATTATCTTTCACCCCGATCCTGCCTCTATGGTATTTGAATTTGCTCCTGGTGAGCGCCTTCGTCAGAATATCTGCATCTTGATCCTTCGAAGGAATGTACTGAAGCAACATGATCTTCCACTGCACACAATCTCTGATATGATGATACCGGATATCAATACGTTTAGATCTATCATGAAACACAGTATGAACCGAGATTTTAATGCAACTCTGATTATCACAATGTATCGTTGTAGGATCTAAATGTGAACCGAAAAAACCAGCCAGGATCTTCCTCATCCAGATAGCCTCACATGCAGCTTGACTTTCTGCCATGTATTATGCTTCCGCTGACCTGAGTGCCACGGATCTTTGTTTCCTATTGTACCAAGAAACTGTTGTAGATCCGATACTGAAAATCCCTCCTGATGTGCTCTTTCTGTCTGTTGGGCTACCTGCCCAATCTGCATCCATGAAGCCATGCAACTTCACCTCATCCATCTGTATGTACCATAAAACATACTCAAATGTGCCCCTGAGATATCTCAGGACATGCTTGTCTGCCTTCCAAAAGAGCTTAGTAGGCTTAACCATCGCTTGTGAAAGATGGTTCACCGCATAGCATATGTTCGGTCTTGTATTAACTAAATACATGAGCGAAACCACCAACTGTTGATAAACAGTGGCATCCACTACCTCTGCCGCTGTAGCATCCTCTTTCCTCCAATTTCCTAGAAGAGGAGTGTCGATAGGCTTGCAGCCTTGCATGTGAAACTTCTCCAGTATCTCCCGGGCATACTTGCCTTGAGACACAAACAGTTCACCTTCTTGCTGCCATATTTCCAATCCAAGGAAATAATGAAGGAGGCCCAAATCCTTCATCTCAAACTCCTTTGCAAGATCTTCCTTGCATGAGTGTATCAACTGCTCATCACCCGTTAGTATTAAATCATCAACATAAAGAACAATGATTAAAATCTTACCCTCCACCACAATTTGGTATAGGTTTGATCCACCTCACTCTTGGTGAAGCCAAGTCCAGTGAAATAGATCAGGGAAAATTTTAAGAACCCCCCTAAATTTATACATATAATAAATGGGTGAATCCCCATGTACATAGGAAAAATGGAAGGCAATTTTATTAATAATATAATATGTATATATAATTTTTTTGGCGAATCTCTCACGAGAATATATTATCTTATAAAATCATGGTGAATCACTAGTACAAATGGCGAATCACTAGTACAAAATGGTGAATCGTTGTCTAGTGGAGTTCGAGGTGTTGGTTCTAATGAAGATATGGTAGTTGAACTAGGAGTTGAAGGAAGTGAACCACCGATACCAAGCATGGCACATGGCGACTGGTGAGGGAAGTAGTTCTCGTGCAGTTTGTAAAACGCGTTCTAGTTTTGCTAAGCTTAGTGTTGTTTCTCATGCTACTACTAGCACTGATATGGAGGTTGGAGAGGAGTTTGAGGAAGCATGGAAGGTATCAGTGGTGGAGAATTACAAAGAGAACCCCATGATGGGCTTCATTTTTCCCTTTTGTATTTGGGCCTACAATATCTTATGTCCATTGAACCAACAATTAACCGTTCAACCAACAATCAATTTAACTAAGTTGATTAGGTACGAGTCAACTCAGACTAATATTCAAAACTATGCTTTGCACTATCCCATATTTATCACACTAATGCTACACAAAATTTGCACCCAACTCTCATGCATGCACACAAAATTTTCATCAACATCTATAACCCTAACCAAGTGAGAATTGATGAAAAATTTGCACCAAAGTTTGTTATAGTGTTGAAATTTCATAAGAAATTTAGATCCATGGTACCTTCAATAAATTTTGAGATAACCTCCACTAATTCGACCACAATAGAGCAAACTTGTGATAAATTTTAAACCTACAAAAATTAGGATTCATGTTCCTAGGAATGATCATAAGTAGTTGACATATAGGTAGAGTTTTGAGCCTTGACACATTGATAATGTAATGGCTTAGGTCAAAAATCACACATTGAAAAGTCATCAATGAAGAGAAGACAAGATCATTATGAATTACACATACTCCAAACTTCCTACCAAATTCTACTTAGTTGTCTGCAATTCAGCTATGCATAATCTTATAGTAAATACAAATTCCACAAAGCCTTCTTCACATGGCTAATAAATGGCCATTAGAAGAGAACCCCATATATAATAGTAATAGTAGCAATCAATATATTATTTCATATTGAACTTCATAGCCATAGCACTCCTATGTATTGTATGATGTATTCAACTTGCATTATCAATTATAGATAAAATCATACTTTTGATTGATACATGTAAATCATACTTGTGCACAATGTTGAATGCAATGCCAATCAAGGAGTAAAGTCGTTTTGACGTGTAATGATCTATAAAATAATGAAGAAACTTAGTAATGCATCACAACTTTCACGTTTGAAAATATTATAAAGCTTTCATGAAAATCCATCGTTGTTATAGTTCCTTCTCTCGACAATGTTCCATATAAGCATGGAAAATCAAGTAATATTAAAATGCATTTATAATACTTTGAAGCAATTAATGCTTATGGTGTATTTTAATACTGAGTTATTACTTTGCCCCAGTTGTAATTTAAGCAATTAGATTGTATTCAATCCTTACAAAGAAATTGAAGAGAGGATAGTTCAGAACTAGGGCTCAATATATTATAAGCATTCATGCCTTGATCGATGATATAGAATGCATATAAAACAAACGGGATTTGGGTAAAGCACGAATGTGGCAATCCCGTTGTACACAATAAATGGTATTGAATTTGACATAAGATATTGTCTTTTACCAGTGTTTTATGATAGATTAGTGCAACTTAAAAGCTATAAGATGTTATAACTTTAATATATCTAAATTTTACCTGAAGAGATAGTTAGAAATACATAGATTTTAGAAACAATAATTTTGCAAAGAAATCCGAATGTTGAATTAACACACAAGTATGCCTCAAATAAAAGCATCTATAAAACCTTTTTCCCAAAATAAATTCATGAGTTTGAAATTTTGAATATTTATCCATGATCTTTAGATTGCACGAGTATATATAGTTTATATACCAGATTTCTTAAATTAAAGATTAGCTTACCGTATGAATTACAATGCATAGATAGAAATAGAGATGGCTTCCAACAAAAAGCACCCAAAAAGGCAGAAAAATTCAGAGGAGACACTTATTTCGCTTCTTCGGTGCTGGTCTTTGATTACCAGCATCATTGTGACTTCCACATTCATCCTCATGCACCTCAAGAGTTGCAGGTACCACTCTACCCCTGAAAATAGATCAATGAAGTGAAAATTACAATTAAAACATTCTATATTTTTACAAAGAGTTACAATGCACATTGACAAGAATGACACCAAGCCTTCTCCATTAAGCATTTCCATGCTAGTGAATTATTTCTATATAGGGCATAAAACATTATTATCAGAATTCAATCCTATATAAAGATGATAAACACTGAACCCAACTAAACATTTCGATTTATTGGAACTACCCATCATCAAAAGTAAGTAAAAAAATCTACAAATTTATGATTAAATTACAAGCATGATATGTCATGGAGGAAAATTTTATTAATGGAAGGTGCCTTGCCACTCGAAGGATCACAAAAAATGAAGTAGAATATGAGACTAAATAATTATTTCAATAGTTTTTCATTGAAAAAGATTTTATTTAACTTCCACATTATTGTCTAATAAAGTCTATTATTTAACAACATAGTATTAATATGTAAATATCATATTATAGAATACTATTCTACTAACATCTAATTCTATTTCATATTATTATGATACTGCCGAGTCTTAGAGCCCACCAACAATTCCAACCCACCTTCTTGTCTAAATTTTAGGGGATGCCAAATTTCACAAGAAAAACAGAGTCTTTATAAACAATATTGTAATATCACTTGAACATCACACGAGAGCCTTGACACTTGTGTGCATAATCAATAATGTTAAAATAAATAATATTTCCAAGCAAAACCAATTCAGAGCCCCTACATCCCAATCTAATCTTAAGACAATTGCCACAGCTTAAAAATATGTGGAGGTTCAATGCTAGTTATAAAACATGTTTGACTGCAATATTGTTTCCAAATCAAAGTGTCCATCAGAGAACCTCTCTCTATATTCCTCTAGTTCCCACAGCTTCCTCCACTCCAGATATCCTTCACATATCAATGTGTCAAACTGTGATTTTATTGGCATAGAATTGGAGTTGTTTTGTAACCAGTCAGCAATAATTGCTACCAAAGAAATACAAGCACTCTCCCCTGCAACATGTTCACTTCGTTGGTTAATTGCAGAAAAAAATACTTCAGTTGATAACTTCATTTGTCCATCTCTGCTAACCAGTACTTTATGTTCCCAACTGCTAATGGTAAAGTTGTCATCTTCAAAGTCTACACAGACATGTTCAGAGCTACACTGGAATCAATCTCATTGACCTGCAATAGATAAACAGATATTGATATCAATATCTACCAGATATTGCAAGAGATAGTTAAAAAAAAATGAAGCAACAAACAACAGGGTTCTATCAGTTTCTAAATTGATGTTGAAGTAAGTTCAATACTTGAAAATAATCCATATCTAGAAGCATCGAACTGTAATCAAAAGTATTCAATCCAAACAAAATATCTCAAACACTCAAAAGTCATGCCAAACTAAGTAACACACATCCAAACTTGTTTGTAGCACCAAATGAAGCACTCGAAAATGCTGAAAATAGTACAAGCATCCATCAGTATTACACCAGTACTTTTCGCTATGGTATGAATAATGTGACATGGTTATAAGGGAAGAAAACATCAAGAGACAAGTTGTATATCACTAGGTAAGGCCACATGGTGAAGCCTGATTAAAAGGAATCCAAGTCACCAATCCTCTCCACTGGATCAAAAATAAACATAAATTCATAAAAACAAGAAAAATGTTTGATCTGTTTTTACTTAAAAATGCGAAGATACCAAATTGTTATCACAACCATTCAGGCCAAACACATTACCATACATGATACATAATCGTTTATTTTAGCACCAAAATAATGCAATCAAACATGTCGAAAATAATACAATCATGCACCAGTATTGCACCAGAACCGTTACCTTTCCTATATTAAATTTATGTATTGTGCAGAGTGATATGGTCAGGAGTAGCAAAAACGATAAGAGACAGGAATATGTACCATCACTTGTGGGGGTGTAGCTGTGTAGGAAATCTTGATTGTCTGCGATCAAAATCAATATTATCTCCACCCTCTTCTCTGCATACCTTATTCAACAATGGTATATGGAGGAGCTAGTTTAAACCAAGAAGGATCATCCACATGTATAGTTTTCCATAGATGAGGATCATCTTTCACTGCAGAATGCAGAGACTTGCAAACTTTTTCAATGGATAGAAGATCTTGCAGGCCCAAATACCAAAGGGAAAAATGGAGCCCATCATGGGATAGTGAAATAAGTTCTCGATCTGAGCCAGCCTGAAATCTATTTAATAGAACTCTCCCAAATTCAAAGTGGCATTCCATCATAACAGAAACTTCTAATAAACATGATGAATCTTTTTTCACAACATTAAAGGGCAAAGTAACTGAACCAGATTTTACTCCACAATTTCCTTCAAATTCATTGACATCTATTTGGTTATATTGTACTCAGTCTCCCAAAACCATCAACGACCAAATTCCAATAGGCACGCCTATTACAAAATTAAGAGGACATTCATAAGTATTTTCTGGAACAAGCAAAACTACTCTAATTTCTTTAAGTTATTCACTGAGAGGTATGGGTTCAATCAAAAATTGTTTAGGTAATTCCTGCACAAGTTTCAAGGGACATGATATATTTGGATTTTCATCACAAAGTTGCTTCTTAACTCAACTCTAAAAAGTTAGAATGCTCCAATCCAATTCTTCATAGGGGACCTCAGCAGTAGAAACTATGGACTTCAGTCTTCAATCTGGTAAATATCTGTGAATGTAAATTTAGTCCTTACACAAACAACCTCAACATATAACTGAGGGAATTCAACTCAAGTATGTGCAACTCTTGTTCTTCACCTAGACCCAAAAAGTAATTCCCCATTCGTTTTAATGATTTGTCTAATTGTTGTAGAAAGAATTATGGTGAATTTATTCCAGAATGATATGTATTTCGGCAGCTTCCAGGTATCAAGTTGGCCCACAAATTTGCTAAAATTGGAATTGAGTATATATAAAGAGAAGAAAATGCTATCACAGAGCTAGGCCCTTCAAAATTTCTTTCAATTTTTCCCAAGTCTTCCCTTGCCTAAGTAAAACTATGGAAAAATGGCATGAACATGAATGAAACTAGGTAAGTGTATTACCACATCAGAGGATACTTATGATCTAACCATGCAGCACAAGGTGAAAGTGACCAAGATGTGATTATTTGACCACCTTGATGTTGGTTCATGAAGAACATTATGCACCACTGAAGCAACCTCCACTGATAATCTAACCTTGTGAAGGCTAGAATCGTCATTCCAACCAAGGCAACCACATTATTATCAAGGAGAATCACTATGCTGAACATCCAGGAATATCATCACATGAAGGACTACTCTCAACCAAAAATAAGTGTGTGTCTGTAGCCCTTGAGCATCCTACAAGTTACCCCTGAAATATGCATTTACCAATCATGTCAACATTAGGGGTAACAACAACCACCAATGTGACCAAGTGGACAATGACAAGAACATGACTGTTGGGGTTCTCGACTGGCAAAGACAAAACCTAGTTCCAACCTATTGAGCTGTTAATATGCCATTATTATTATCCCTTTTGAACACTTATTCCACCCATTTCTACCATTCTTCATCACGTCATTTATTATAATTTATTATTTAAATCCATTTTATAATGATTTATGCTCTTATGAATGAATATTATTTAGTCTCCTTTATTTCTAATAAATTGATGATTATGAATTATTTTATCAATGATAGTTTTAATAAGTTGGTTATAACATTATTCACCATTTTTAGCCTCGAAGATAATTTCCAGATTGAAGATTTGATCATTAAAAGTGCCAACTCAGAAATGCGCTGGAATAAGGAGTGACAGTTTTTCGGTTGAGATTCTGAGCAAATGAAGACGAATCTGGAAAATCCGGAACATGGGTTTTGTTCAGAACGGACCCAATTAACTTTATCAAAGAACGGTTTGCCCAAATTCGGCTTGTACTGAGAGAAACGCAGGGTTCTTTGAGCACGATTTTCTCAGATCTGTGGTTGCGGCCGTCCTCCAAATCTCAGCTACAAAGCCAAATTCGACTTGTTGTTGTTGAAAGATGGATGTAAATCTATTTTATTGTTGATCAATTGGTTGGAAGAAATTCAATATTATTATTAGAGATCCTATTTTCTATTTAATTTCTCCTCCTTCTGATTATAAAAGGAGAAGCATGTATTGTGTATGGGGGGATGGAGAGACTTTTCTTATTGTAATTTGCAGAATTGTGCATCGGCTCTTGTTAAGAGAGTGTGAGTTGTTTGTAAACATTATTAATGCATGATTAATAAAGGAGTTCACTGTTGTTCCATTTCTCAAGCGCTGGAGTAAAGCACAGCAACGCTTCACCGGTGGTTGAGGGCCCAGCCCTGGTGGAGCGATCTGCTGTTTGTATTTCTATTGGTTTATTTCTGTTGTGTGAAGTTCATTTATTTATTGAGTTATTGCTAATTGGATCAAATACAGAGTCATTGTTATTCCATTCTTTACAAGAAGCATGATTCATGATTCAATTGTTATAAAATGTTGTTTTTATGTATCTAATTCCAGTTGTTATTCCTTTTGTTTATGAATTACGATAGTTGATTGTTGTGTGGCTGTCGACAGGATTAAAGAGTAGAAATCTAGTTTGCTTGGTTATGAATTGAATTCACTGTTTATTTTACGCTGCTATTCAATTCCTGTTCATTTCTTTTAGATTGTTGTTCCTTTCCAGTTTGCGTTTTAGATTTCATTTCCTTTGAGTTGTTTTCACTTGCTTTGAGATCTCTAAACTGTAGAGGGAAAAGCTAATCATTCCAGGTCCCCAGATTTGGTCATCTCACATCGATTTCTAGGGGGAAAAGTTATTACTACTGCATCCCTAATCGATGTCTAGCAAGGTTGTTGTAGTGTAGTCTTTACATTTCTGTCATTTGTAATTAGATTTCTTTTCAAGCATTTATTATTTCTGCATTTGTATTTCTATACTACATCTTCACAAACATTACTCTTGAGTAAATAGCCGCCTCAGACTGAGTACACTCTTGAGATAAAAAGTCGTCCCTGGGTTGACAATTAATGTGAGGTAATTAGGAGTTACAAAGACACCTTTTTATCGCTCTACATTTTGGCGCCATTGCCGGGGAGAGTGTAGCCATTTCTAAAGAGTAGTGTGAATCTGATGAGTGCCTGCTAGGGAAGAGTTGGATCTTAAAAACGGAAGGTAAGAACCTACGTACGGAGCATGTAAAAGCCCTGCTCCACTGTCCGCTTTCCTAACAGATTTGCTGTTGCTTTGTTAGGTAGAAATAGATGTTTGAATTTTTGTGTGAATAGGAAAAAAATAGAAATTTTGGAAAATGAATCACAAGGTTTCACTCAAGTGGTGATGTAAGCACCACCCATTTCACTAATTAATTGACAGGGACATTGGAAGAAGGAGCCTCAAAGAAACACATGAAGAACATCTTATACTATGGTAAGAAATGGCTCACGTTTCTACTTTTGAATTTCCTATCAAAGATATAGGAGGAGTGACACAAATGCACATAATTCCCCCATCTTTACCAAATTTTCATGGTTTAGCAAATGAAGATCCAGATACATTCTTATTTGAGTTCGAAATACTTTGTAGAGGATATGATTATTGTACTAATGATCGAAGATTGAAAGTGTTTCCTCTTACTCTAAAAGGAGCAGCTCTCCGATGGTTCATGAGCCTAGGTGGGAATTGCATCCAATCATGGGAGGACATGAAGAACATATTCTTGAAAAAGTACCAAGACTATTGCAAATCCAATGAAGAGATTTTCGGTATAATACAAGGGGAAGATGAAAGTTTGGAGGATTATGTAGATCGATTTCATTATAACCTTCAAAAATCAAAGCATAAGCATTTGGAAAAAAGAGATCTTAAAAACACTCCTTCTTAAAGGAATCAAAGATGAATTTTTAGAACTCTTAAATCTGATAGGAAAAGGTGATGTTTTTCAGTTATCATATGATGATGTTTGTGAGTTGTGAATAAGGTATTCAAGACGAATCTCCAAGGCTGGTAAGAATTCTAGAGATGTTTGTTCTTTCTTTTCCAAATTTGCTACAAGAATAGGAGACATAAGAGCTGAAATCAATGATTTATTTGAAAATTTTAAAGTTGATTTTATTGGCTCTCTAAGCTCAAAATTGGACGTTTTGCAGGTTCATAAAAATGAAGAATTTGATGAAGTGTTTTTCCCTCATGACCGAAAGGAGCAGCCCATAGATGGTTACTCTTCCTTATCTAGGATGGAAGTAGCATATCAAAGAGATAAGGAAGCTACAACAAGGTCAACAGGTATGGTTCAAAACACTTCTTCTCCATTCTCTTACTTGCATAGTCCATTATGGAATACTCATGTTCTAGGGCAGCCATGTCAATTTCAATATAACCACCAATCTTATCTACAAGTTTGGCATGGTTCACCTTATGATTGCATGACTACTCTCCCTCATCTTGTAGCACAAGCACATTCTCCATATTCTCCACCAGCTCTTTCACAACATCCTGCTTGCATATCAAAATTATCCACTCAACCCAACCAAACACATCATCACAATGCTCCATTCCATACACAATTTCCTGCTCAACTAATTCCACACCTTCACCACAATAAACCAGTACAACATGCTTACAATGTTGAACTGCCAAATTTACCCACCCTTCCCACCCATTCTATCTCACATGCGCCATTAGAGAAAACTTACAATGAGATTCAGAATGTTTCAAATTCAAAAATTGTAGAAGCTATGGAAGCAAATGAGGTTTCTTCTAGGTTGCACCAACAAACCATTTTAAAAGCTCAAGAACTTCATGCTATGATGGGAAATCAAGAAAGTAATGGATATATTGAAGATTGGTTTCACTCCATCACGTGTTTGCATCCTCACTCTATGCTTCAACAATTTTTGATACCATTTTTTCAAGGGAAGTTGGCTTCTCGTACCCCAATTTTCACTAATATGCATTTTTCAAATTTGGGTATGTGTATACATGAAGCCTTATTTCGAAAATGGCTCCACTGGAAGTACTCATATACGTAGTCATATTCATTTTTCAAATCAAAATAGGTTAGTATAGAACATAAAATAAATAAGGGAATAAATAAATGCATTTTGTTTTTTATGTAAAACTAGTTGTTTTTGTTGCAACATGCTATGCAAATCAATATTGGTGATAATTTTTTAATTCATTTGTGTATGTAGATGACTTATAATGGAAATAATAGCTCTACAAACACTCATATTCATTTTTTATCACCAATTTGAAAAAATTCTTGAATATCATTTTTTTGGCTTGCGGGCTTGATGAACTTTCTGGAAAAACAGTCGGGACAGTCATGTTTTGAGGGACCAAAAATGAATATTTTTAAAACCTGTTTCTACCCTAGATAGCCCTTGATATCTACTTTCTAACCCAATTTGAATCGGTCAATTTGGATTTGAAACGAAAAAGTTAGAACCAAAACATTGACCGGATGTCTAGCGGGCAGCTCAGGAACAGAGTTGGGACAGTCAGTTTTTGGAGGCCTAAATGACCATATTTTTTAAAACCTGTTTCTACTCTGGATATCCCTTGATGTCTACTTTCTAACCCAATTTGAATCAGTCAATTTGGATTTGAAACGAAAAATTTAGAACCAAAACATTGACCGGATGTCTAGCGGGCAGCTCAGGAACAGAGTTGGGACAGTCAGTTTTTGGAGGCCTAAATGACCATATTTTTAAAACCTGTTTCTATGGTAGATTTCCCTATGAATCTAGTTTCCAATGCAATTGGAATCACTCATTTTCGATATCGTATGGGGAAGTTATGATCAAAATACTGACTGTCTATCGTAAATCAGCACCCTTAAAACTCTGTTTTTCCGGATGTTCCTTACAGTATTTCACCTATCAATTCTTCTTTTCTTCAAAACCTGTTTCTATTAGAGATAAATAAATTAATCTACTTTCATTTCCAATTTTAATCATTCGAATCCGACATCAAACGAAGAATCTATGCTTAAAACATTCACTGTTGTTCTAAGTGGAGTAAGCGAAAATGACGCTGTTATGCAGGTTGTTCTAAGTAAAATTGACATATCATATCATTGAATTTTTAAAACCTGTTGCTATTGGAGATTAACCTTTGAATTAGCTCTCATTTGGCTTTGGAATCACTCAATTTGGACGAAAAACAAAGAAGTTGTGACTAAAACACTGCAGGTTAGCATGATTGGCCACTGCTCTCCCACAGGTAACAAATAAATTTTACTTTGTTATTTTCTCCGTGGATTTGTTTTACAGAGTAACTAATTGTTAGTTTTTTGCATAATTCTTGGATTAGGGGAGCTCGCGCACCTCTCTTTCTCCATGATTTAATGTTTTCTTGCAGGTAGACACTCGTTTTTTGCAGGTCTTGGGAAAATAAAGAAGGTCAATTTATGGACGAGTGATTTTTGAAAGAAATTTTATGAAACAAAGGAATTTCATCTAACTCATTACCCAACGGATTCGTAATAGAAGAAATGAAGAATTGATTTCAATTTGAAGATTCATGTCTTATCACTACTGCCAAAACATTTTTCAAAGAGATCATTTTTTTTTTGACATAACATCATAGCTGTTGTAACTTAATTTATTTATTTACATATTGTTTTTTTAAAATGTTGTTTCTTTTCTAATTTCTCTTATATTTTGTGTTTCAGGTATTGCTTCATTCAAAGTGTAACTCATCCTCAGCATCAATACCGTGAACAGCTAATTTGTTTTTTTGCATGTTTGCATTATATGACTGTCCATTTCGCTGTTCCTTTTCCAAAGGAACGGCACTTGCGTTTTTGCTGTTCCTTTTTCCAAAGGAACGACATTTTCATTTTCACACTTTTTGTGTGTATTTTTTCTTTTTGGTGTGCATTTCCTTTGTTGTTCCCTACAAAGAACAACACTTTTTTTGAGTGTTTTTGCTGTTCCTTTTTCCAAAGGAACGACATTTGCATTTTCACACTTTTTTTGTGTGTATTTTTGTTTTTTTGTGTGCATTTCCTTTGTTGTTCCCTACAAGGAACAACACTTTTTTTGAGTGTTTTTGTTGTTCCTTCAAAGAAGCAACACTTTGGGAGCAACCCTTCCTTCCTCTTGTGGGATTATTCCTAGTTCATCTCAACCACATTTTACTGATTCCGTTTCATGGCATGAAGTACACTACTTTTATGAGGACAAGAATTATGGATTCTATTGAGGCAAGTTAATATCATTCATGTTATGATCTTTAACATGACAGCTCCTTGATGATATAATATTTTCAAAAGAGACACAATTATTTATATACTACTTTACTGCATTGTTTTCTGTTGAACATGATATTGATTGATCATCTTAATACCATGCTGGTTCCACCCTTCTTAATACCCATCTTAATACCCATAATCTTCTCTGTCTGTAATAAATGAGATTATGGGTATATTTTTCTATTGACATGTTCAACTTCTTCCACCATCCATGCTCTTAAGGAGTACTGAGCCTCCCTCTTTTTATCATAAAAATGTGTAATAATAACAAAATTTTGTTCACGGATGGAGGATAGGGGGTCTCATTACGAGCCAGCCTACCATGTTCATAAGGTTGTAAGAAAGTGACATTCCCATTATGGCCACCACACGAGGGTTATGATCCATTGGATAGTCAAATTATCCTTGGAACAGGAGGTCTCATCACGAGCCGGCCTGATCACTTTTGCTACATCCCAGTGAATGGCAGTGTGGTTATCTGGTTACCACGCCAGCACACTGATCTCTTCTGTAGAACATCACTGTAACTCTCTAGTTCTAAATTGAGGATCCTAGCTCATATGGGTTAAAAAGCAACCTTGCCGAGGCTATGGACGCCTGCTGGCAGCAGCGGCTCTGCTTATGGTATTGAAGTTATATCTTATCGTCAATTATTATTATAATACCCTTTTCTTATTTTTTTCTTTTTATCAGAGAAGTTATTTCCTTAACTTTTTCCCTGTTTTGAACCTTTATGCATGAGAAATTGTTTTATAATCAATCACATCATTTTTCAGCTAGAATACCGTCAGTAAAGCATCTTTTTGGCATATTGTCGTTCTTTTTCTTTTTCATAACTTATCATCAATCCAAAGCATCCTATCTCTTATTCATAACTATCTTTACACACTCTGCTCTCATTATAATCATAACTCTCGTTGTCCTATCATTGATATGTGTACTTTGCTTCATTCACTGCTATATTGTTCATTCCCTTGCCTTGCCATCAGCACAACACCTCTCATATGCTTTATGGTCATGGAATTCCTTTTCCAATTGGAGGGTGGAATGTATGCATTATGGGATTGCATGCGATATGATTACTGCACTCTGCCATCACTTGTTGATTTGCCAAAATATTAGTATTGCATGTATACATAAGTTTTTCTGATTGAAAGTTTTGCATGCATCTTATATATTGCTATTCAAAACTAACACTATGGATTCAAGAACATTGTATGCCAAATAGTGATTTGTTTACAGGAGAACAACAAGTATGGGGCAGAATTCTATTCACAGCATGACTATAGTATTGCACTTAACAGAAGAGGCTCGCGAACGTGAACAATTCTTCAGACTTGATGTGTTTACCTGGATTCCACCTTTTGCATCACTTTCAGCACCAACTCTGCCTACATCAGCTTCAACAACTGCCAGTCCATATATGTCATTTCACATTTTTGGAGGTAAAACTTGAGGTAAAATAGCATAATTTTCTGATTTATTACGAATTTAGGAGAATTTCATGAAAATCCATTTTGAGCATTATTTATCATCCTTCATTCCACATCTTTACCACTTTCCCTTTTTCAGCAGCATATCATTTTCGAGTATGGGGGAGTGTTCCTTTCATTCATTTCTTTCTTATGACCATGTTATTCATCTTCTTTATCATCCATTGCTATTCTTATTCACTCTGAACACCTCCCTTATTCCATGTTGTTTTACACCAAACATAGAATTCAACAGCTGGTAGCAACCACCTCAATTTTTTTCTAGCATCGCATGAGGGCATGCTAATTTTTCAGAGAGGGGGAGGAATTGCTACGCATGATGGATGTTTTCAATCTTCTTTCTCATTTAAGGCATACAATTTCATTTTTACACAATGCAGAAATTGATTTCCATAATATTTTTAAAAAACCATGAACTCAATTCTTGTGATTTTTGGAAAACACAGACGTATCATTAATACAAACCCAGATAATTTCAAGATAAATTGGAAATCATGCACTCTCACCTATAGCCATTTTGTTTATATCTCATGATCCATGCATCAAAACAGTCTGATTATTGGATCATAAAGGCATTCATATATTATAAATTTACTTGCCAAATTTCAACAAAAGCTGGTTTGTAGTTTTTGAGAAAATGGTTAATGAAGTTTGTTGTTACTTATATCATATTTTGTTGCAACTTCATACATATAGTTGAATGTCAATGTAAAAATTGTTATGCCTTCATCAAGATTACTAAAAGTGAATATTCATTAATTAAGGAAGAATTCATTTGTTCTATCCATTTCATGAGCTAAGATGAACATATTTTTTATTGCTTGGTTAACACATGGGTTTTTGTCTTTGGGTTGCATGAGGACATGCAATATATTCATGTTTTCGTTGCATGAGGACATGCAACATATTGAGTGTGGGGGTATGTTGAGCCGTTAATATGCCATTATTATTATCCCTTTTGAACACTTATTCCACCCATTTCTACCATTCTTCATCACGTCATTTATTATAATTTATTATTTAAATCCATTTTATAATGATTTATGCTCTTATGAATGAATATTATTTATTCTCCTTTATTTATAATAAATTGATGATTATGAATTATTTTATCAATGATAGTTTTAATAAGTTGGTTATAACATTATTCACCATTTTTAGCCTCCAAGATAATTTCCAGATTGAAGATTTGATCATTAAAAGTGTCAATTCAGAAATGCACTGGAATAAGGAGTGACAGTTTTACGGTTGAGATTCTGAGCAAATGAAGACGAATCTGGAAAATCCGGAACATGGGTTTTGTTCAGAACAGACCCAATTAACTTTAAAAAAGAACGGTTTGCTCAAATTCGGCTTGTACTGAGAGAAATGCAGGGTTTTTTGAGCACGATTTTCTCAGATCTGTGGTTGCGGCCGTCCTCCAAATCTCAGCTACAAAGCCAAATTCGACTTGCTGTTGTTGAAAGATGGATGTAAATCTATTTTATTGTTGATCAATTGGTTGGAATAAATTCAATATTATTATTAGAGATCCTATTTGCTATTTAATTTCTCCTCCTTCTGATTATAAAAGGAGAAGCATGTATTGTGTATGGGAGGATGGAGAGACTTTTCTTATTGTAATTTGCAGAATTGTGCATCGGCTCTTGTTAAGAGAGTGTGAGCTGTTTGTAAACATTATTAATGTCTGATTAATAAAGGAGTTCATTGTTGTTCCATTTCTCAAGCGCTGGAGTAAAGCACAGCAACGCTTCACCGGTGGTTGAGGGCCCGGCCCTGGTGGAGCGATCTGCTGTTTGTATTTATATTAGTTTATTTCTGTTGTGTGAAGTTCGTTTATTACAATTAAAGAATTGAGTTATTGCTAATTGGATCAAATACAGAGTCATTGTTATTCCATTCTTTACAAGAAACATGATTCATGATTCAATTGTTATGAAATGTTGTTTTTCTGTATCTAATTCCAGTTGTTGTTCCTTTTGTTTATGAATTACGATAGTTGATTGTTACGTGGCTGTCGACAGGATTAAAGAGTAGAAATCTAGTTTGCTTGGTTATGAATTGAATTCACTGTTTATTTTACGCTGCTATTCAATTCCTGTTCATTGTTTTTAGATTGTTGTTCCTTTCCAGTTTGCGTTTTAGATTTCATTTCCTTTGAGTTGTTTTCACTTGCTTTGAGATCTCTAAACTGTAGAGGGCAGAGCTAATCATTCCAGGTCCCCAGATTTGGTCATCTCACATCGATTTCTAGGGGAAGAGTTATTACTACTGCATCCCTAATCGATGTCTAGCAAGGTTGCTATAGTGTAGTCTTTACATTTCTGTCATTTGTAATTAGATTTCTTTTCAAGCAGATTTCTTTTCAAGCATTTATTATTTCTGCATTTGTATTTCTATACTACATCTTCACAAACATTACTCTTGAGTAAATAGCCGCCTCAGACTGAGTACACTCTTGAGATAAAAAGTTGTCCCTGGGTTGACAATTAATGTGAGGTAATTAGGAGTTACAAAGACACCTTTTTATCGCTCTACACAACCTTGACAAATTGATGATATTTTTCTTCAAATAGGATAAATTATAGTCTCTGCTGAAATATTTATTGACTGGTAGATCATATGTACCAGTTAGAGCCAAGGAGAAAAACCCAATTCAAATGATCACATGACCAATATACCTCCATTTCAAGCAGGAAATCACCACTTCATAGGGAATCCCAACAGCAAGAAACTCTAAATATGAAGGGAGGAGACTTGGAATTTGAGTTACACACCAATACCAAACAATTTCAAGAAACAATCTTGGATATTTAATCTGGGCTCCACAAGTATCCCAATCAACCAGTCCCATGAAAGGAACATTGGTCAGCATACCTTGTGCTGCATGCAAGACACACAACAAACCTTTACCCTTGTCTTCTGTCAATTAACTATGTTGCAGCTAATGCACACAACCACCATTAGCAGACCATTAAATGCTTGAAAAAAACTAGTTAATAATTCCAAAGGGTCAAAGATTATGAAAATACAATGCATCGATTTGAATGTATAAATTAAGTGAAAACTATACATACAATGAAATCCACTGAATCAATTATGTAGCATCCCTTGCACCACCAAGAAGAAGTAAGAGGGTCCACAACCATCATACACAATCTCCAAGCAAAAATCAAGGTTTGTGCCATTAGCATACTTGTGAATTACCCCGCCACAATAACAGAGAGCAACAATAAAATATGCAAACATAACACCTTGCCACATGGGGATCTTAGATGGCCTTTCTGGTGATGAAGGAATGGTAGCTTGGATCTCCATAGCAACATTATGTCCAACATATGCAAATCCAATTACTCCCAAGGAATTAAGAACACGAAACACTGTGGTGGCTAGTGTTTCATGTAAATATGCATAGCTTACATCCTCCACTCTACCATGATAAACGCAAGCTACCCAAGCAATGGTGGAGTAGCTACACAAGATCCAGATGAACAAAGTCAAAATTGGATTCCTGTTCATTCCCACCATACTTCTAAAGTATCCAATACTTGTATCAATAAATGATATTTGACATTTAAAAAACATATGAATGTCAAAGAAAAACATTGGAATGAGTTTACAAGCTATTTCTATCCCTAAGTCTAGTCCTTTAAATTTTTGGACAAGCTAAATACTTGCCCTCTTTGAGATTTTGGAATAGTATGTGTCTCTAATGATAGTAAAGAGTATATCACAAATTATTTATAAACAAATAATAATACAGGTTGTAGTACTAGGGATACCACCTATTTCCTATTACAGTCTACTGAAATAGAAACTAATAGACTCTTATCGATGAAATTGCAGAATGCATACCATAGAGACATAAGTGCTGCAGCCATTGAGACCCCTGCCACAGAACTCAGATTGGGTAACAGTGCTAAAAGTTAGTGAATACAACTGAAAATGAGGATCCAGTAAGACTGCCTCAGTGGTTTACAACTTTTGCACATTGTTTCGTGAAATTTATTTAATGATTTTCCACCAGTAACCATATAAACTATGTTCACACCAACTTAAACCATCAAATTTGGGGGAACAAGAATCCATATGCCAACCTTCTCTCCAAACGCATGTTGTGCTAACTCCTGATATCGATCGAAGCACTTTCATGGGACGATTTCATGCATCTCTACCAGCTGCCAGAGTGCAAATAAGGTAACCAACCAAGAAAGCACATGTACCAAAATACCTGGACCCCTGCACATGAAAAGACTTCATGATATTATCGGATATTGTATGGCTTCAGCTCTGGTCCCAAAAAAATCCACCCAAAAACCTCCATTTCCCTGTAAATCTGGGCGTATGCAACCCAAAACCAACATCATCACCGTAAATCTCCATTCTCCTGTAAATCTGGGGCATATGCAACCCAAAACCAGCATCATCGTAAATCTGAGGCGTACGCAACCCAAAACCAGCATCATCAACATAAATTAGGGGCGAATGCAGAGCCAAAACCCTACAACTTAGTAAATCGGGGCGAATACAACCCCATAAAATCACAGACCAGTGAATCGAAGGCGAATCCAACATTTCATGTTTTATCCGCACTTATTTTTTTTGGCTAAACCAAAATAATTATTTATTTTTAAAATAATTTTGGAGCTATTTATACAAAACTATACAAAATAGGTTTTATATAAAAAATTCGCCCCTCTAAAATCTAAAACCCCTTAAATTTCGCCCTTGGGCTAAAATTCGCTCCTAAATTTTTCCCTGAAATAGATGTCGATCCAAATGTACCAAGCACGAGGTGCTTGTTTCAACCCATACAACGCTCTTTTGAGCCTGCACACATGCGACTCACTCCTGAAGATCTCAAATCCTTCAGGTTGCTCAATGTACACCTCTTCCTCAGTGATCCCATTAAGGAACGCAGTCTTCACATCCATCTGATGAATGTGCCAACCCATTTGCACTGAGAGAGCAAGGATGGTCCATATGGAAGAATACAGTGTGACAATTGCAAAGGTTTCTTCATAATCAATCCCCTCGATCTATGAGAAGCCCCAGGCAACAAATCTTGCCTTATACTTCTCGACGCTCCCATCAGCAACTTGCTTTACCTTGTAGATCCATCTTGATCCTACAACTGATTTTCCCACCAGCCTTAGAACAATCTCCCAAGCACTGTTTCTGAAAATGGAGCCATACTCCTCCACCATGGCATCTACCCATGTGGGCTCCTGCACTGCTTCTTCAAAATAAGATGGCTCTGTCATAATACACTTGCTCATAAGAACCATGTATCTAGTAAATCGGTCAGGTGACTGTCTCTATCTACTCTGTGATGTAGGGACTCCTACATTCTGTGCCGCATCAAGCTTTAGTCTCTCAGCTTCTGTGGTACGCTTTCTGCCTTGTCTGATGTTTTGTTTCTACATGAGTGGACTCCTCCACTCCATGAATCTCCTCCTGTGTCTGATCCACATCTAGAGGCTCATCTTTGGGAACAAGAAGTTCCTCCTCTGCATGCAAGTGTAGCTCCCTCTCAAGCGACAACTTCATGGCTTTCACCTCATTGAATTTTATATCCCGTCGCACCACAATCATCCAAATGTATAGAAAATACACACGATAATTATGGGGTGTTTCTATGTACCCCACAAATATCCCAACTTCTGCAATCGGCTCCAACTTCTTCCTGGCATCCTTTGTCACATGAATGTAAACAGATGAGCCAAAAATCTTCAAATCAGAAAATCAGGCTTCTTACCAGTAAAATATTCTTCAGGTGTACTCATTCCAAGTATGCTATGAGGACAACGGTTTTGCACATAAGACGTAGTGTTGCATGCTTCCACCCACAAGTGCATCTGTAGGCCCTAGTCGTGCAGCACCCACGATCGTTTTGTTCTTCCTCTCCATGACCCCATTCTGTTGTGGGTTATGAGGTGCTATGAGTTCTCTTCGAATTCCTTCTTTGATAAAAAAGTCTTTGAATTCGCCCGGATGTATTCACCACCATTATCGCTCTGTAGAGCTTTCACTTGCTTCCCGGACTCCTTCTCCACCAATGCTTTAAACTCACAGAACTTTGAGAATGTTTCGCTCTTCTTCTGCATGAAGAATATCCAGCATCTGTGAGAATATTCATCAACAAATATAACATAATACCTGTGTTTTGTTGTTGAAGCAATAGAGAAAGGTCCACACACGTCTGTGTGAATTCTCTCCAAGATCACCGAAGCATGGTTCTCCTTCTCATGAAAGGTGGTCTTCACAAGCTTACCCATAGTACATCCCTTGCACTGATTTGACTGTGCAAGAGTACCTTTTGGAATTCCAGTAGAAATATGCTGCAAAGTCTTCAAAGAACCATGGTGAAGATGGCCAAATCTCCTGTGCCATAATTCACCCTCATCCCGGCTCACCACTTCTTCTGCTTTGCCCACCATTGCAAAGCAACCATCTACCTCCAACTTGTAAAGATTATTAACTCGAATCCCTATCTTCTTGGTTTGACCCATTTTTTTATGTCAAAGGAAAGATTTTCCCTCACTGAAAACAACATCATAACCTTTGTCTTCCAACATTACGACCAAGACCAAATTATTCTTCAGACCTGGAGTATGCATAACATCCTTCAAAAAGAATGGATTATCGAACTCCCTCTCAAAGGTAATGGTCCAAATTTCGATCGCACTGTATCGACCATCGTTGCCCATCTCTATATGCATCTGGAGGTCCTTCTCCTCCAAGTCACTAAACAACTCCTTGTCTTCTGTCATATGGAAAGACGCACCACTATCAAGATACCACACCGATCCCATATAGCTTGAAACCAAGCATTTGATCAAAAAGAAATCAAGTTCAAATTGCGAGGCTAAGGCCTCTCCAGCTGCATCTCTTGCAGCCTTCTTTTTCTTCTTCTTCTGTGGGCAGTTAGTGGCGAAATTCCCATTTTCGTGACGGTGAAAACACTTCACCTTGGACAAATCCTGCTTCTTTCCTTTAGCTTCGAATTTTGAAGGAAATTTATTCCCCTTCCCTTTCCTTGCTTTGGCAGCCAAAGCGCAATTCTCTTCATCTTCATTCTTCAATGAAGAGCCATCCCTGGTACCCCGCCTTATCTCCTCCTGCACAAGATCCGACCAAAGTCACTCCCATCCCAGCAATTTCTCCCATCCATTGATAGAGTCTTCGTAGATATGCCAACTCTTCAAAAGCCCAAGGAAAGCCAAGCTCACCAAGTCTTCATCATCAATAGTAACCCCACACTTCCCATTTCATCCTTGCAGTGGAAAAACTTCGTGAGGTATTTTGAAATACTGTCGCCTTTCTCCATTTTTATTTTTCTGAGCTTGTCTTTAAGCGCCAACTTCCTTTGGTTGCTTATGCTTTGGAACAAATCTGTCAAAGCCTTACACATTAAGAATGGAGTGGCTTTCCTATGAAGGCTGGACACAATATGGTCCTTCACACCTTCCAATAGAATTCTTCTTGTATTTGCTGTCTTCTTTTTCCATGCATCAAGTAATGCAGCATCGCTAGATCCCGGCTTAGGAACATCGCTATCGATGAACTCCTTCAGTCCATTATCCTCCAGCACTACCTCCATCCTATCCTTCCGGGCTATGTAATTTGATCTCCCATCAAGGGCATACTCCAATCGCAACCCATTGAAAGACATTTCAATGTATACTCAACTTCTACACCAAGAATTTTTTGCAGCAAATTTGAATTGTCCACCAGCACAAACTCAACAATTCTTCACAATTGAAATCTTCAAGAATTAACACTGCTCTGATACCATGTAGAAATTAGTATACACTAAGCATGCATACATCTAGATTCCCCTAATCTCACAATATTTAACTTCTTCCAAAATACAGAATCATTCCACTGTTAATCTTTTGTGGAAAATTAATTGCAAACACATGTGAAGCATAAATAAAAACAATCACACATAACACAGTTGTTTAACGGGAAAGCCTAAAGCTGAAAACCCCAACTATCATATATTATGTATCATGGAGATCATGTAACAATCTCATACAAATATTGGTACATCAAGCTCTCAGTACAATTAATCGTCACACACTAACATAGAAGAAATCTACAAATCCATGCACCGATTTCTGCCCTCCTGCTAGCCTGCCTCCACTGCACAATCCCTGCTGAATAATAGCTCTGAATGAATTCAAATTACCCTTTCCTTGACTGTGCAATCCTCATTGGCAACTCCAATGTGTGAGTGGTGCAATCAATGCATCACTATAGTCACAACAGATAGTCCATCTTTCCCTTTCACCTATCTCACCACTGGGTCTCCACTGGAACTGACATGCACTGTAGTTAACTGTTGTATTTGTTCAGTTGATTAATGAGTTATTATTTTTGAATTAATTAAATAATTAATTCACTCCACTCTCACTAGTGTATCATTCAGTTAGACTAGATACAACTAGCTCAACTGAGTCTAATTAAGTTAAACTGAATACAACTCCATGAACTACTCTTCCAAATTTGTCATAACTTTTCCACTTCAGTTCTAACTGAGTCCTCCATGCATGAACCACTAGTAAACCATAGGAATTGCGTAATTCCTTCAGCCCACTGATTTTCCAAATATGTGCACTGAAATTAAGTGCTCCAAGAGATTAAATTGTTGTTTATTATCGGATTATTATTAAGAGCTAATAATAATCGACACTTCTATTTGTAGATCGACGATATATAAATAGACTTCGCCCAATATTCTAAAAATATAATTTCATCTATTTTTCCAACTTGACCAGCCATCTACAAATAGCATCCTACAACTTTTGAAATATGATCACCATGTCTAAAAATAGACTTGTGCCAAAAATAGCCTGAGGGCCCACTTAGTGAAGGCAGCTCTTTTCACTAAGCTGATCATCTTGTTGAATCTCAACACAAATTGTGAGAGCATTTAAGTAAGTTTCATCGGATTTCATCTTCCTTTGCATCAATAAGATAAGAAAAGTATTGACCAAGGATCCAGTGACGTTAAGACTGATTTTTGTTATTCCAAAAGAACAACTAATGCTAGGGCTACTAAATGAATTCTTAACAATGTTGTTACTGCAGAGATAATGTCATCCTAAAATGACTAACCATAAAATTTTCCACAAATTATCTCAATAGTAATCCAAAGCAGCAGGTCTTCACTTTCAATAGCCTCATTAGTACAAGTAAAAGTGACTTTATTTAAAAACCAAGGCCTTAAAATGGATTGAAAGTAGGGAAAAATAAATATTACAAAATGATACCTTCCGAGGATGATTTTCTTACCATTACCCAAGCATATAGTTAAAAATTCTCTTATTCAAGCAAAGTGAATCATCTGCACTAAGGGTCTCACATCCATAAAAACCAAATTATTTCTGAAAGATAGAACTCCAAAGCACGCTACTGAAGGATATTAAATCCATTCTCAGAGACATATGATAATTATTTTAGGAAAAGGCAAAAACAACAAAGTAAATCGTAGTGTAAAATTAACTTTGATACCACAAGAATGGCCCTACTGCCAGTAGGCATTTATAGACTGGAAAAGGATGCCTTTTAACCTAACGAAATGTCTGTGTCCCACTTACTATATATAGATTCAAAGTTAGCTTATTTTAATTTTATATAAAGGCCACTATCCTGGCTTGGTAACCAGATGATGGCAGTGCCACTCACAAGAAGCAACATGGATGAATAGGTCGGCTCGTGATGAGACCTCCTGTCTTCCAGCTTTTGGGGCTGAAAGCCATTACTCTGCCTTGGTGACCAAAAGAAATAATGTCATGCATGTTAGGTCTCATGATCGTGGTAGGTCAACTCATTAAGAGACCTCCTATCCTCCCCTAAATATTTTTGTAGACTCTGATTATGATTAACCTTAAAGGTTACTTAATAAGTGGAGAGACAAATCTACTCCTTAAGAGCGCAGGATGGCGTTAAAAGTTTTTAATTATTAATCTTTATTGGTTGATCCTTCTACCCTAAACACTCAAGAAAATAAAATAACTCAAATAATGACCGAAAAATTCCTCTGCTAGGTCACGCTAGGGTTCTTATGAGAGCTCATGATGGTTTTATAGGAGTGGTCCACCATGTTGTGGATGATTTTGTCACCCTCCTAGAGACAGCCTAGAGTTGCCATAGACCAGTGCCTAGGACATCTTAATATAGCAAGGAGCCCTTTATAGTTTGGGTTGTCAGTCCAAGAACTCTCTTACTATCTCTTGTTTTGAACAAGGAAATTAGATTTGAATGGGACCAATCTCTCTCAGAAGCTGATACAACGATAAGAATAATGTAGGGACACAATGTAGAACTTCAGCATGAGAGCATCAGACAGTTAAGAGACCGCTTACTGTAAAGAGGGCCGATTCAAATAATATATCACAGAAATCAGATATCAGGAAGTGAGTGCAGTGAGGAAACATAAGGAGATATTAGCTTACATGAGACTGATACCCAGATACACAACAGAACCATATAAGGGCGCACCAATTTACGAATCCTTATATGACAATGGCGTTTTAAAAGCACCCTCCTCAAGCAACTAATATAGTAGAAAGTATGGAAAGAGAGAACGTGAAACAGTATATCATAACTAGGCCTATTTAAAGTGCTTGACTAATCCCAGAAAGGGCACCACTTAAGATGAATCCTTACTGCAAACTAGTGAGCCACTCGCATTCTAGAACATGATACAAGAAGACAAATAGCATGAAATGAGATAATGTATTAACACATAAGAGAAATTACATACTGTGAGATACCATAGATCAGAATCCTCAATACAGTTATAACCCCTCCTCACTAAGACCCTATGGGCTCTGAAACTTCATACAAAAATGTTACAAAATGTATACAGAAGCCTTCTCGCTGCACAGTCTGCTAACAGAAATCTGGAACCCTTACAATGTCTTCTTTTTTTATCTTTATAGGAGTGATGGAGAATTCTAGAGGAGGCGGTAGCTGAAACACAATTAATGACTCAATTTGAAAAATCTGGCGGAAAGCATTCGCGCCTGCTCTATGAATGACTAACTGTAAATGACTGTACTAGAAAACTTGTCCATGAAATAAATGCTGGGAGATAAAATCTCCTTATGTACAAGATAGAAATAATAAAATATATACAATATATTGCCTGCGGCTGAGGGAAAATCCGCTGCCGTAAGAGATTTGAAATAATCTGCATTTCTGTACTGTACTCTCGGCCCTTGGCTTTGGATTTGAATCCTGGATCTTTAATGCGGGGCGAATTTATCTAGAGGGTTCCGAGAGTCCATATCTATGTCTTCATTAATGGTGGTCACCTCTCCCACCTACCCTCGGCTTCTTCTTTTATTTTCGCCAACAGAATATGTCCTTTGGTATGCTCCTGATCTTTGCAACGGAGGCGGCAAGTTAAAGCGCCTACTAAGTCATTTTAAAACCTGCAAAACCCGCAAAACATTAGAGGAAATTGATTCAGTGACAGGGAGTGTGGATACGACAGTGGCCATGGAATCGGTGATACGGACTAGGCGAAATGTCGAGACGATGCAAGGTGACAGGAAATGCATGAAAATAATGGAGAAAAAGAGGGTGACAATGCAGAATACAATGGAGCGATAATGAACGAACAGGACAAAGGTTCAAGACACGTCACCAAAACATATGAATGGTGGAGGAGGAACACGGCGTACACTTGTGAATTATGATGACACGACCGCAGGAGGTGGGACCCAAATCGGAAATCGCAATTGGAAAGTGAAGCGGGGAGACCGGGGGTGGTACATTCTTTAAGTTCCGATTGCGATTGAGGGCAGGACTGCGATTGACCCAGGACCGTTCGATCTCAGAACAAGATCAACGGCTGCGCTTGCATCGGGGGACAATAAAATGGTGGGCCATGAAATACCGACGATCTGATGCACGCGGGCCCTTCATATAAGTTGATTGCCACACCATTGATTTGAGCCAGATCGAACGGCCAGCATTGCGTCCGATCGTTAAGACAATAGGCCCCTTCTTGCTTTGAATTATGGTTTTCAGACTCGGATCATATGGAAGCCGAAGCGGGAGGGCGTCAAACTCTTTAGGGACTCGGCCCGATTATTTAAATTTGGGTTTTGAACTATTGTAAGGCAGATTTTCGGGTGGAGGTAGTAATATCTAGCAGGAGTCATGAGATTTTAGACCACGGCAGAGGTTAAAAATGGATTTGAATGAGACAGCGGGGAAAAATTCACAGGCAGAGGAGAATATGTACAACATCGGCTCCATCTGGGGACGACATGTTCGTCCTCGGGCATGTCGAGAACACGCAGACCATTAAATATTTCATCTTATTTTTCAATTCCCCTGCACTTCTTACTTCAGGTAATTATCAGCATTCTTTTCCTTTATAAAAATAAAAGCCAAAACAAACTATATACAGTATATACAATCAGGCATCCCCAGCCCGAGTCAGAATTGAAAATAAGGCTTGAGGAACTGGCCATTCACGGGTGCATCCAACAAATCACCCTGTAGATTTTCTAAAGTAAAGGTGTTGTTTCTTCCCAGCTTCACTATTTTGAATGGCCCGAACCACAATGGATCAAATTTAGCATGTTTGCCCTTTTCTGCTCTGCGAACATCCCATCTAAGAACCAGGTCTCCAACTTGGAAATCCCTATCCTTTGTGTGCTGATCAAAGACATTCTTCATTTTTTCTTGGTATTCTATCAATCTCTGATCTACCTGGTTCCTTGTTTCCTCCAATTCTACCAGCTGATTAATTCTTCGGATCATGTCATCTGGTTCTTCCTGGTTCTCCTGCATGAAATGTGCCACTGGCAATGCCAATTGCAAAGGAAACACTGCAGCCCGTCCATACACCAGCTCATAGGGTGACTTTCCTGTTGCTCTTTTGCTGGTTATCCTATTTGCCCATAGAGCAAACTTTAACTGAGAGTCCCAGTTTTTCTGATTTTCAGCTATTGTCTTCTTCAGGGCTCTCACCAGGGTTTTATTGGATGACTCTGCTAGACCATTTCCCTATGGATAGTATGCTGTAGAATGAGTCAGGATAATGTTATATCTTTGGCAGAATTTCACGAACCTGGCAGACTTGAAAGCCTGTGCATTGTCAGTTACAATTCTTGCAGGACAGCCAAACCTAGATATGATATTATCTTCTATAAAGTTCATTATTACAGCATCTTTAGCATTTCTGGTGGGTATGGCTTCCACCCATTTCATGAAGTAGTCTGTGGTTGTCAATATCCATTTATGTTGGCCACTCGATGGGGGATGTATCTCACCTATAAAATCCAATCCCCATTTCTGAAATGGTTCATTTACATGAATAGGGATCAAGGGTAATGCTGCTAATTTCTGCCTTTCTGCAAATCTTTGGCATTTGTCACACGATCTGACCCAAGCAAAAGTGTCTGAATACAATTTTGGCCAGTAAAAACCAGCCTTCAAGATTTTATGAGTTGTAGCCCTCCAGCTGTAATGTCCTCCACATAGCCCCTCATGAAATTCTGTCATTACATTCTGTACTTTACTCTCCGTGAGGCATAGAAGTAATATGCCTAGAGGGTCTCTCCAATAGAGCTACCCATTGGCAATTGCGCATTTCTGAGATTTCATCCTTACAGCTCTGTATTTCACTTTGTTGCATCCTGGAGGATAGCTAAGTGTTAACAGGTATTCAACTATTTCTTTATACCAAGGACTAGTTAGATATTTCACATGTATCTTTTGAGTAGCCATCTCTAGTCCATGTTGCTCTTCTTCTTTTTCTGATTCTTCATTTGCTATCACAGACAAATTAATGCCCAAAGCTTGATGATTTGATTCAGATAACATCTTGGCAAGTCCCTGTCCTTTCACCAGCTTAGTAGGCCTTATATCCAAATCATACTCTTGGATTTTTGCAATCCATCTCCCCCTTCTGCCTTCGCTGTCTCCCTGAACCAGAATGTCTTTGACTGCCGCAGTAGGGACATAAGCTATAATGTGAGACTGCAAAACATAAACTCTGAAAGCTTTAAGGGACTTTACCAGGGCATATGCCTGCTTCTCCGGTATATTATATTTCAATTCAGCATCATAAAGCACTTGACTGAAGAAAGCTATGGGCTGTTCATATCCCTCTTCATTTTTCTGCAACAACACTCCAGCAATTGTATGAGGTGAAGCGAATGAGAAAATCATAAATGGCTTTTTGTAATCTGGCCCGGCTAGCACAGGAGCTTCAGCAAATGCTCGTTTTATCCTTGTGAATGCATCTCTGGACTCTTGGGACCATTTTACTTCATTTTCCGTTTTCAACATATTGGTTATGTGCCTAACTATCTCTGCATAGTTAGGGATAAATCTTCTTAAGAAATTTATTCGGCCCAAAAACACTTGTACTTCTTTCTTATTTCTTGGCAGGGGGATGCTGTTTATCACTTCAACTCTGTTAGGATCAATTTTCACACCATCTTTAGTCACAATATGCCCTAAGAGTTTTCCCTCGTCTAACGCAAACAAAGATTTTTGGGGGTTAAGAGAAAGGCCATACCTTATACATTTTTCAAAAGTTCTTCTCAAATGCTCAATATGCTCATCATCATTCTTTGAGAATACTGTGATATCATCAAGATACACCACTAGGAACTTGTCCTGTTCTCCGACAAAGGCTATGTCCATTGCCCTCTGAAAAGTAGCTCCTGCATTAATTAATCCGAATGGCATCCTTGCATACATAAAGGTTCCCCATGGTGTAGTGAATGCAGTTTTCTTCTGGTCTTCTGGGAACATGGCTACCTGATTGTAACCCAAAAATCCGTCCATCATTGACATTCTAGATGCTCCCACTACTTTCTGCAGGATGTGATCCATCTTAGGCAGTGGATAGTTATCTTTGAGAGATGCCCTATTCAAATTTCTGAAATCTACACATAGCCTTATTTCTCCATTCTTCTTTCGAACAGGAACAAGATTTGCTATCCATTCTGAGTATCTTAATGGCACGATTATTTTGGCCTTCAGTAATTTCTTGATTTCTTTTTCAATTGAGGGAAGCAGCAAGGGGTTTATCTGCCTGAGCTTCTGCTTGTATGGCTTTGCATATTCCCTCAGTGGACTCTTGTGTTGTATAATATTTACATCAAAAGTTTTTAGGTCCTCATAGGACCAAGCAAATACATCTTTGTAAGATTGAAACAACTTCAAATACTTTTCTTTGTATTCTTCTGGGACTCTTTTGGATAATTTAACAATTTTGGGGTTAGTGGAAGTACCCAGATTCAAATTTCCCACTTGATCTTCTTCGACTACTTTGTTTGGCTGCATGGGAACATCATATTTATTGAATAACCTTTCTAGAGGTACCAATCCTCTAGGTATCACATTACCTTTCAGTTGCAGCACTTTATTACCTGCTATTCTTTCTTCCCATTTGTTTGCAGCAATATTTTCGGCTTCTTCCTCTTCATCATCATCAATCTCCATATTGGAGAATTCTCCCACAGTCTCCATAAATCTTTTCATTTGTTCATCATCTTCGAACACCTGCCAATGCTTTATATTATCTGGAATGGATGGTCTGTACCGTACCTCCACTTCATATCTTAAAAGCGGATTCTGAGGAGGACGAAAGGTACTGGCAGCTATAGCGAGAGAGTCTGCTATTCTGTTTTGCTCCCGGGGCATGAACTGTATGTTAAATGCTGAGAAGAAATTTTCTATCATGTCCCATACTTCGTTTTGATATGCCCTGAGCCGTGGATGCTTAGTTTGGCATTCATTTTTTATCTGTCTTACCACCAGCTCGGAGTCTCCAAACACTTTTAGACACTAGATGCCCATACTCTTGGCTGTCTGGAGTCCCAATAATAGTGCTTCATATTCAGCTACATTGTTTGTAGCCTCATACTCCAGTTTAAAGGACAGTGGCACCCATTTCCCTGTGGGAGAAATCAACAAGACCCCAGCGCCATTGCCTTCTCTTGAATTAGCTCCATCAAAATTCAAAGTCCAAATTTCTGATTCCTGATCTTCTTTAGGCTACTCAGCCTAAATTTGACCAAAAAGGGGCTCATGAGCATAACTTTGATTTTCTTCTAACATAAAACATGAAAAGTCTCCCTCCTTGTTATAAACTGGGGAATTATCTGAGCAGTCAACCTTGGTTACCATTTTAACAAATCGAGTTTCTCTGTACAACCTCATTTCTTGACCTCCAAAGACTGGGACAGTAGCATATGTTAAATCCAATTTAATTGACCCCCCAATCTTTGTACCCCAGGACCTTGACAGCAGCATGCCAAAGCGAGCTGGGATATCAGCAACCACAATGTCCATGACCACACTTTTTGCTGGGATTTGAGCCAAATTGACCACTAAATCTTTAATCATTCCCGAGCATTTTACTCTTTTAGAATCAAATGAATATAAATCTTTGTATGGTCTTGTAATTTGCAGTCCTATTTGCTCCATGACAGACAAAGGCATAAGATTATGGGAAGCCCCAAAATCTAACATACAATTATGTAACAGCAGGTCATGAATGATTAGGGATACATAAAAAGGAGGAGTAGAAGGGTCTATCTCCTCGACATGTGGGCCAAAGACTACCATGGGTCTCTCTTCTTGAAGATTTAAACTATCAGGTGCAATTGGTAGCTCAGGAGGAAGAATGAAAGAGGTAACTTGAGACTGATATGCAGGCTGTTTTAACAACTCAGTCAGAGGGACAGGAATCTTAATCTTCTCAAGTTATTTTTGCAAATTGAAAGCAAATGTGGGCTTTTCTATCACTGCTTCTTTTGACTCCTTATTCTCAACTGAAGATTTAATTTCTTTTGACACTGGCTCAGCATTAGGAGGACCGACTAGTTTAGAAGAGGAGGGAATCTGATCATTAGACTGCAAGGGGGTATTCAGAAGGTTCTTACCTTTTTCCGCATTCTTCTTTGTTGCTGGTTCCTTCTGAGCAGATGCTTCTTTCTGAGGTGGTTCTTCTTCTTGCTCCTGAGTTCTGGTCCTCTTCCTTGAGGATCTGAGATCATATTTGACGTTGAATTGTGCTTCCATGAAATCAGCAAATTGCTTGCAGTAATGGTCGATCTCTGCTTCTTCGTCTTCTTCTTGCAGGGGGCACTCCATATCATCATTATTTGAAAAGGCCAGGTTGGAATCCTCTAATCCGTAAGCTGTATCTCCAGTGGGGTCATCTGCTGGCCCTTCAAGGTACAAGGGATGAGGCACCTGATCTTGCTGTTCTTTCGCTTCCCTTGGCAATATCTGCAATGGAGGCTTTCTGTACTGAGGATTATATCCTCTGTTTGGAGCATTATAGTAGTTTTTGGGAGCTGCGTTTTTAGCTTCCAGTTCTAGCTTGACCATCTTCTTTATCATCTTGCTTATCTCATCCATTTTATCTGAATCCTTTTCTTGATTAGAGGTAGAAACCTCTTCTTTGCCTTTTCTTCTAGTTTCCTGTTCTATTTTTCCTTTTAACTTCCCAGTGGCAGCAAAATTTGCCTCCAACTCTAGAGCATCTGTCTGAGCATCATCCAGGGTGACAGGCATTCTTTCCCGCAGAGAAAAACCGAAATCAGAATCAAAAGCTGCAATGAAAACAACTTTGGCAGCAGCTTGTTGAGGTTTCATATCGGCAGGAAGGTTCAGATATAATTTATTAAACCTTTTGATAAATTCTGCCACTCCCTCAATGTGTTTCTTCTTTAGCGTATTGAATTGAACGAGGCACTGCCCTTGGTCTTTCTTTTCTCCCCACTTCCTGAGAAAAGCATTCTCCATCTGGTCCCAGGTGGTGATTAAATGGTTTTCCAATGTCTTGAACCATTTTCGGGCTTCACCTTCCAAGGATTGCACGAATAACCTCAGGACCACATCCAGATGTTCAACGTTTAAGTTCTCTGCAAAAGAGCAGAAGGTCTCGAGGTGCTTCTGAGCATCAACTTCATTTTCACCATTAAATCTTGGCAAAATCTTCAAGTAATCTTGTGGCATATCATTTAGCACTTGGGGCAAGGCCAGAGGAGCGTATTTGTTCAAAAGAAATGCAGGGACATTGGCCATTGGGGGAGGCGGGGGTTGCACAACAATTTGAGGTACAGATGAAGGGAGAGGGGTAGGAGGAAGCAGAGTATGAATAACAATGGGAATATATTGCACAGAAGCCTGAGGTGTAGATGGTAATAACTCATGGTTAACAGCAGCTACTTCTGTGACCTCTTTAATTTCCTCAGCCTCGAAAGCAGGATGAGATTCTCCTTCAATCCAGGTGTTTCCTCTACGTGGGGTCTCTGAGTAAAACTCGGGTTTTTCTATTCTAACTTCTTGAGAAGAAGAGGGCGGATGATCCTCAAAGGAATATTCAGAGTTTTCGGAACGAACTGACTTCTTCTCTTTCCAAGCTCTTTTATGAATGATCTTCTCCGGGTCAGACAAGGGTGTTTTCGGCTGGGAAGTATCCGACCTCAAATGGGGCTTCCGGGAAGCCAGGACTTCCAATAAAATTTTCCAAATAATGACCAGTGGAGTCGCCAAGGTGAGAAATCTGCAACTCTTCACCTCTCTGTGCTCACCTGATTAGAGAGTGAATATGAGATGTCAGACCCAGGGAAACAGATATTCTTAAATTCGTGTCCCCGGCAACGGCGCCAGAAAGATGTTGTGGATGAATTTGTCACCCTCCTAGAGACAGCCTAGAGTTGCCATAGACCAGTGCCTAGGACATCTTAATATAGCAAGGAGCCCTTTATAGTTTGGGTTGTCAATCCAAGAATTCGCTTACTATCTCTTGTTTTGAACAAGGAAATTAGATTTGAATGGGACCAATCTCTCTCAGAAGCTGATACAAAGATAATAATAATGTAGGGACACAATGTAGAACTTCAGCATGAAAGCATCAGACAGTTTAGAGACTGCTTACTGTAAAGAGGGCCGATTCAAATAATATATCACAGAAATCAGATATCAGGAAGTGAGTGCAGTGAGGAAACATAAGGAGATATTAGCTGACATGAGACTGATACCCAGATACACAACAGAACCATATAAGGGCGCACCAATTTACAAATCCTTATATGACAATGGCGTTTTAAAAGAACCCTCCTCAAGCAACTAATATTGTAGAAAGTATGGAAAGAGAGAACGTGAAACAGTATATCATAACTAGGCCTATTTAAAGTGCTTGACTAATCCCAGAAAGGGCACCACTTAAGATGAATTCTTACTGCAAACTAGTGAGCCACTCGCATTCTAGAACATGATACAAGAAGACAAATAGCATGAAATGAGATAATGTATTAACACATAAGAGAAATTACATACTGTGAGATACCATAGATCATAATCCTCAATACAGTTATAACCCCTCCTCACTGAGACCCTACGGGCTCTGAAACTTCATACAGAAATGTTACAAAATGTATACAGAAGCCTTCTCGCTGCACAGTCTGCTGACAGAAATCTGGAACCCTTACAATGTCTTCTTTTTTGATCTTTATAGGAGTGATGGAGAATTCTAGAAGAGGCAGTAGCTGAAACACAATTAATGACTCAATTTGAAAAATCTGGCGGAAAGCATTCGCGCCTGCTCTATGAATGACTAACTGTAAATGATTGTACTAGACAACTTGTCCATGAAATAAATGATGGGAGATAAAATCTCCTTATGTACAAGATAGAAATAATAAAATATATACAATATATTGCCTGCGGCTGAGGGAAAATCCGCTACCGTAAGAGATTTGAAATAATCTGCATTTCTGTACTGTACTCTCGGCCCTTGGCTTTGGATTTGAATCCTGGATCTTTAATGCGGGGCGAATTTATCTGGAGGGTTCCGAGAGTCCATATCTATGTCTTCATTAATGGCGGTCACCTCTCCCACCTACCCTCGGCTTCTTCTTTTATTTTCGCCAGCAGAATATGTCCTTTGGTATGCTCCTGATCTTTGCAACGGAGGCGGCAAGTTAAAGCGCCTACTAAGTCATTTTAAAACCTGCAAAACCCGCAAAACATTAGAGGAAATTGATTCAGTGACAGGGAGTGTGGATACGACAACGGCCATGGAATCGGTGATACGGACTAGGCGAAATGTCGAGACGATGCAGGGTGACAGGAAATGCATGAAAATAATGGAGAAAAAGAGGGTGACAATGCAGAATACAATGGAGCGATAATGAACAAACAGGACAAAGGTTCAGGACACGTCACCAAAACATATGAATGGTGGAGGAGGAACACGGCGTACACTTGTGAATTATGATGACACGACCGCAGGAGGTGGGACCCAAATCGGAAATCGCAATCGGAAAGTGAAGCGGGGAGACCGGGGGTGGTACATTCTTTAAGTTCCGATTGCGATTGAGGGCAGGACTGCGATTGACCCAGGACCGTTCGATCTCGGAACAAGATCAACGGCTGCGCTTGCATCGGGGGACAATAAAATGGTGGGCCATGAAATACCGACGATCTGGTGCACGCGGGCCCTTCATATAAGTTGATTGCCACACCGTTGATTTGAGCCAGATCGGACGACCAGCATTGCGTCCGATCGTTAAGACAATAGGCCCCTTCTTGCTTTGAATTATGGTTTTCAGACTCGGATCATATGGAAGCCGAAGCGGGAGGGCGTCAAACTCTTTAGGGACTCGGCCCGATTATTTAAATTTGGGTTTTGAACTATTGTAAGGCAGATTTTCGGGCGGAGGTAGTAATATCTAGCAGGAGTCATGAGATTTTAGACCACGGCAGCGGTTAAAAATGGATTTGAATGAGACAGCGGGGCAAAATTCACAGGCAGAGGAGAATATGTACAACACACCATAAGAGGCTTTTCATCAATACCTTCAAAGAGAAACTTTAAAATGTTTCTTGGATGATAGTATGTTAAGCTTATGAATGGAAATTATAACAATAACAATTCCCCTAACTGGCCCAATGACTAATCTCGGCCAATAATCAGAGTCACTTTATAAAATATGAGGCATTAAGAGTGAATTTATTTTGACAAGTGTTACCACAAGAGTGCATAATGACAAAAATTTCAATGGTTATGCCTTAGGAATTGAAATTTCAAGAATGATGTTGTAACAACAATTTTATTCATTTCTACCCTACCCTAACCTAGAGAGAGGAAGGTCTCCTTCAAGTGTAGGAGTACTTCCAATGAAACCATGTTCATAACAATATGCTAAATATACTCACACTCAATTTGAAAGAATAAACTTCAACACATTTTAGAGTATGAGAAACCAGTTGCTTCGATTGATATGATACCAAGATTATTTGAAGATGAGAGTGGTACTTTGGCTGGATTATGATCTAGAACCAATCCTCGATGTAATCCTGGTGGTATTGGCTCATTTCTTCTTTTGTACCGCTTTGAATGTCCTCCTTGATCCTGCTAGGAAAACTTAGATAATTGGTCTCTGGAATGCACACGAGGCTTGTTGTCGGGCATGGTGAAGGTTCTTCGATCTCAAGTTCAGCTGGATGCTCCCAATCAGATTTAGTACATGGCTTATCAATCTCCTTGGTAGATAGGCAAGAGGACTCAAGGGAGATTTCAAAGTCATGTTCTGGCTATGGAGAGACAGATAATTTCCTGAATGCAGTCAGAATGAACTCTTCCTGAGAAGAAGATACCCCAGCTACTGCTAGGATTTTAGAAAGTGCCTCGATGGACATTCTTCAAGCTCTCGGTCATTCTTGAATTTCTCCTTCTCGAAACATGGATTAGTACAAAATAGGGGGTTCTTACAGCACCCCAAAAATGGTTTATCTTTAAAGAACTTGAATTTTTAATCTAAATGAATTAAATACTGCTAGTTGCAATAAAAACTCACCAAATTTTCTTGATTGGGAAACCAAACTTTGGAGCAACCCCACAATAGTGGATGCGTGGCTCTTCACTCATGTCTTACCGTACACTCTCCGCCCTTTGATTACCCTGCAACTAAGATCACACACACAAAAAAAACTTGTGAAAGAAACTAGGCTCTGATCCCTTTAGCACCTCCCCGGCAACAGCGCCAAAAACGCTGGGGAAATATATTGCTATAATTTCCAACATTAAATTATCAATCTAGGGCTCGTAAGCTTCTAGGTACAAGCGCAAGGATCAGAGCATCTAACCTAGACTACAGTAGGAATCAACTTGTTGTTTAAGTACAAAATTGTTATTTTTAATTGAAGCTAATTAATTGAGGAAAACATGCTTAAAAAAATAAGAAATTCTAATCACTATGCAAACGAAACTAACTCTAATTAATCATAAACCAAGCAATACAAATTACCATTGAAATTATTTTAATCTAAATGAAAATCTCAATCTAAATACTAAGATCTATTTAATCTAAGTACAAGAATCTTAAATCAATCAAGATTAATTTAAAATAATACCAAACTTATGCTAAATCTTAATCCCAATAAAATTCACTCTCATTCAAATAATCTTAAATTAAGGCAATGAACAAACAAGACTTCAACTAATCCAATTCCCGGGATGCAAAAAACAAATCAAATAAGCATTCAAACTAACCTTTGTCACCACTTTGCAATTGCTTCAAAAGAAACTAAGTAAACCAATATTCTAATTGACATGCTTCAGATCTAAGAGGCTACAAAATAAGAAACTATCATATCCTTAAACTTATTTAATCAACTTCAAGAAATAATTCAAACATAAGCACAATGGCTAATGGTTCTACCAATAACTAACTACAATCATAATGAACTTCAAAACTAAACTACAACTTCAAACAATGATTTAACCGTCTCATTGCATTGCTTTCAAATACATGGTAGCCAAAACAAAATATTACAAGAAGATCAATAAGGTACATAATAGATTTCATTTCATATTTAAAACAAATGGAGTTATCGATCTCTTGTTTATCCAATTAAGAAGCACCTTTAAATATTTCAATTGTAAACCTGTAACAAAGGGGTTATTCATGCAATAAAATCATTGATCAACACCATTCATTAGTTTGCAATGAATTGATAATGATATGTCTATTTAATTTTAAGAAAAAAAATGAATTACACTCTTAAGTACATAATCAAAATTATGAGATCTAATTAACAATTTCTTTCAAAATAAAATTCATGCACCTAGATCTAAATCAAACACGCTACCTCTATCCTATGATGTTTACAAAACTTGCTTCTAGGCGATGGTGGATCCTTGCCACTCCTAGAGCAAGTCTAAACTAAATCAATGTCTAAATATTTAAAAAAAACCATAACATTTACAAAGAATTCATGGCAAAGTCAAATTGTATTAAGATTCAAATCATAAGTTCACTTACATACATTCCTTCAATATTTTGTCTCATGTTCACACCTTTTCATCCTCATCCTTCAAAAACTTCCCCAGCTTACAACACAAACCATGGCTGAGCCATTTATAATATTCACAAGGCAAATTATTCATTTTCCTCAATTATGGAAAATTGAACAATTTTAACAAACTGACCTAAAAGATATTAGTATATCTTCCTAACCATGAGGAATTTTAGAAAATGGTTCAGAGGGAAACTAATTTGTTATGTTTCCAATAAAAACCTCTCTTGTATTTGTCACATTCAAAACCATATTCCCGGAAATCGTGCCCAAAGTTGGATGTTTGGATTTTTTTTGCAATGTTCTAGAACTCTGAAAAAACTATGATTTTCTACAAAACTGCCTCCAAGACCTGCGTATAACTTTTAGAAAAATTAGAATCTAGAGAAACCGTTTTGGATATACATAATTGGTTATACTTTTAACAAACCCATCTGATTAGATTTTATATATTCACCTCCAACTACACACACATCAAGGTCAAACATGTCAGTTTGGAAACTATGCACATTTTGAGCAGATTTGTTAATCAACTCCTAGGGACCCACATGTACAACCTTAGTGCAATAAAATGCATGGGAAGGTATTAAAACATTATTTTGGACCATTACCTCTCTTGGTTTACCTCGAAATCGTGCCGAAAGTACCAAAGCCCTAAATTAGGCATCTCATCCTTAATTGGCTTGTGAGTGATTTCAGCGATGGAACCCTGCGATAAATGTACTTCAACAAAACAGTCATCAGTAAAACATCACATAATCATCTTTAATCATATAGAATTAAATAAAACTGATGATAATCAACCATAGAGAGTATTTGGCGGCGAGTGATGGAATTAGGGTACGGAATGGGCTAAAAACCTAGGGTTTTAGGGTATAAACAGTGATATTTCATGATGAAAACATGGGCATATATGAGGCCCAACAATGGGACAAAATTCTAACTCAATGATAATCTAGTTAACTAGTCAATCAACCAAAAATAGCTAGTGCAACATGCTGATAATTTGAGTTCTCCCAATATGGTGGAGATTCCAAGGTAGTGTAACATCATTTGTAGACTATTCTTGAGTGTACATGTGTTTCATGCAGTCATATGATCATCTTTGGGAATTGTGCAAGCATTTTGGAGGAATTTCCTAAATAATAGGGGCTTAATTTCTCAAGAATTACGCAAGTAGATAGGGGCTCAAGTAGAGGTAGAAATTGACTAAGTCTAGGTCAAAATCTATCAATTAGAAGAGATAAAGGTTATTTACATGCAAGTTGGGCTTAGATTGAACTAGAAATTGTAATAAATCTATATTCATCGTATTAATGCAAACATACATAAGGGTTTTTTAGCAGTCGCTTTCCCCTGGAAAAATATTGTGTGCATGTGTGTTATTTCTAATTGCATGTTTGTGATTGATGTTTTAAATTGTGAATTGAATTCCGTAGAGCAGTAGAGTAGGATTTTGTATTGTTACTTAGATTAAAATTTCATGAGCAGTTGCACTTCTACACCATAATTTCTACATGAAAACACACTTCACTATTTTCCAATGCTCCTTCCCTGGTTTGGAGATAAACCTGCTCAATACTCCCACTGCATGTGTAATGTCTGGTCTAGTACATATCATTGCATACATCAGGATACCAACCGCACTCACATATGGAACATGGGACAAGTAATCTTCCTCTTCTTGTGTCTTGGGACACTATTCAGAAGATAACTTTACACCAACAAGAATAGGAACCTTCAAAGGTTTGTTATCTTGCATATTGAACCTCTACAATATTGTCTCAAAATACTTCCTCTATTTTAATCAGAATTACTTCTTATTTTCCTGATCTTGTTTAATTTTCATTCCCAAAATATAGTGTGTTGCACTAATATCTTTCATGTCGAATTTAGAGGACAACTGTGTCTTCAAATCCTCAATAATTTCTTTGTCATTGCAAATAAACAACATATAATCCACTTACAATACCAAATAAATAACATGGTCACCAATTAATTTAAAATTCACATAGTGATCTTCTTTTCACCTTGTGAAGTCAAGTTCTCATATATATTTTCAATTTTTTGATACCACATGCTTGGTGACTTCTTTAACCCACACGGAGACTTTTTTAACCTACATACCAGTTCTTTCATACCGTTCACTGCAAGGATACTTTTGGTTGCTTCATGTATATATCTTCTTCTAGATCCTAGTGAAGAATTTTTTTCTTCAAATCCATCTGATCTACCTTAAAATCAAAAGTAGAAGCAACAAATAAAAGTAATCCAATAGAAGCTAATTTGGAAACAAGAGAAAAAATATCGCCAAAATCAATTCCTGGAACCTTGGAATAACCTTTTTCTACCAATCGAGTTTTGTATTTATCCGCATTTCCTTCTACATTCATCTTATTCTTAAACACACATTTGTTTCCAATGGGTTTTCTTCCATCCAGAAACTCCACCATATCCCAAGCCTCGTTTTTCTGCAAAGATTCCATTTCATCAACCATGGCCTCCTTCCAGATTTTTCCATCTTCTGAATCCACAGCCTCACTGAAATTTTTGGGATCATCATGAGTAATATACAAAGAAAAAATTAAATAGAAAGCAGGTGGAATATACCTCTCAAGTTGTTTACTATCTCAAACCGATCTTCTCAAAACTAGATTGTGTGGCTCTTCCTCTTCTAATTATTGTTCTCCTGTAGAGTTTGATTCATCCTCCTTCAACTCGAACTTGATCTTCTCAAGTTCCTTTGGTAGGACTTCATGTTTAATAACATATTTCACCTCTTTAAACACCACATCGTGGTTGTACACAACCTTCTTTATTTCTGGATTCCAAATATTATAACCTTTTAAACCATATTCCTTATACCCAATAAATATGTACCTTTTAGATTTACTATCCAACTTGGTTCTTTTCTCCTTTGGAACATGTACATATGCATCATATCCAAATACCCTCAAATGTGTAAGAGAGGGTTTCTTACCAGTCTATACCTCATGTGGATTCTTATCCTCCAACACTGATGAAGATGATATGTAAACCGGTAACATGAAATATCCATAGCCTCTGCCTAGAATTATTTTCTTAACCTGGCATCCAAACACATCACTATGCACAAGCTATAATATCCCTTTTTCCATCTTGGCACCGGAGGGGAAACACACCTGATTTTTTTTCCCATACACACAATTTTCACATAAATAAAAATATAGAGAGAAATTAGACATACATTCTATCATACCATTACTATGTTGTTATTCGAAGATCGTTCTCTCCAATATATCCAAGTATTTGATGCCACAACATAATATTTTCTCCAGAGGCCACTATATTTTCTACTACACTTTTAGGAACCATAGAACTATTGCACCCATCAATAACAATTCTACCCAAAAGCTTGTATTGAGTTCCAATACAAACTCCCTGCATCAATACCAATGCTTTTAAAACCATATTGATAGTACTTTTCTCAAACATTATTTTTAGACTTGCATCATCCATCTTGCATATAGAAATCAGATTCTTGGCCAATGAAGGAATATACAAAATACCAGGAAGTTTTCTAATCCTTCCACCTTGCAACTTCGGATTGACTTTTCCACATCCTATGATTTTGACCTTCTTGTCATCTCCTAGGAAGACATCACCACCATCATATTTCTCATTCTCGCAAGACCACTCCTTATGGGGATTGAAGTGAAAGGATTCACCTGATTCAATCAACCATGCCTCATGATATAAATGTGTACTTGAAGAAGAAGCCAATTACACATCCCAAAATTCATCTGAGGTGGTTTTCGCCTCTACATAATGAGCATCATCATATACATTTCCTTTCTTAGAAGATTTAGATCTACAATCCTTTTTGTAGTGACCTTATTTTCTACATTTCCAGCATACCTTTACATATTTCCCTGGAGATTTAGATCTCCCACTTGAGGACTTATTTTGTATTCTATTTTGGGACCGTCCTCCTACAGACAAGGCATCTCCATTTTGTCTCTTTATATTTTTCCATCTCATATCCTCCTACAACAAGGATGAGACTATTTCATCAAACTTCAAGGTAGTTATATTGTTACCTATTGAAACAAAAATAATATCCCATGATTTTGGTAGGGATCATAATAGACTAATGCTCTTATCTTCATCTGAAATTTTAATATCAACAAATAACAATTGGCTTACCGCAATAGTAAAGGTTTTCAGATGCTCTATCATTGAGTCTCTGTCCTTCATCCTCATGTTATACAACTTTTTCTGCAAGAACATTTTATTGGGAAGGAGGCGAAGTTGTTGGGGAAGATGATTTTCTAGGGCCAATTGTGAGTGCAGAGAGGCTGAGTGAGAGCTAGGCACAAAGGTTGATTTTGTAGTGAGAGGTGGGCTAATTTTTCTTGAGGTTGAATTTCTTCAGAGGTCTATTTCTAGTTGGCCAATTTTCCTTGGGCCAAATTATTCTAGTAGGGTCGAGTTGTAGGTTCCAATCACTGTATTTTTCTTTGTAAATTCTCTGACGATTGAAATCCTAATTTTCCATATTAATAAATGACGGAGAATTATTGTGGGTGAATTATTTCTATTGCAATGTGAGATTGATTTCCATGATTTATTTTCACTGTATATATTTCTAGATAACAAAATATGAGTGATTCTATTTTTCGGTAATTTAAGAGTTATTTTGTTAATTAAATAAATTGTTGGGAATAAATAATTTCCATAAGAAAATCACTTTAAACTGGTAATAGGAGATTTAACATGAGAAAAAAATTAATAAAAAATTAAATGAACATAATAATCAAAGAATGTAACACTTCAAAATAAATCAATGATGATAGATGTTCCAATACAATAACATTGAATAGATTTATATAGTTTTTGAATAAAATTCACACCATACTTAAATTTTGATATTTTTAATAAAAATAAATAATTCTTTTGACATTTATAAGTATTTATTAAAAATATATTTTTATATTAATTGATAAAACTCTTAATTATATATTTTTCTAAATCATGTTAGGATATTAGCCTTTAATTTCAAACTGAAATTAAATTTAATATTTTAAAATTGAATCATTCTAAGTTAAAATATTTAACTAAACATTATCAAGTCTTAATTGTTCTACTATGTACTTTATCAAATGTAGGAATTTTATGTAACTATTAACAATGTCATATTATGAAAAAAAAAATTGATGAAAATTGAAATGTGACATAACCATTTAGAAACATAGCAATTAAACTAAATGATGAATGCCACATTATGAAAAAAGTCTTAATGAAAATTGAAATACAACATAACCATTAGGGAATGTAGCAATTCAACATAAGTAAACCATGATCAATGTCACCATACAAAATTACAACTGAGGAAAATCTAATCCAACATAACCCTTGAGAAACATCACATTATGACATGGCCATTAAGGAATGTGGTTTTCAACATATGTGAACAAAGATGCAATGCCACATAACCATTGAGGAACATCATTATCCAACATATCCTTGCACGAACATTACAATGCTACATAAACCTTATGGAACCTTGTAATTCAACATAAGTCTACTAATGCAATGTGACATAACTATTAAGGAACATCATAACTTTGATATAAAATTTGATAAACATCATATTATGGAATCCCTGAAGAAGAATATATGAATTACACATAATTTTACTAACCACTTGTATACCATAGTGCATCATAACAATTTTGGAACATCAAAATGGAACATAACCCTTCAGAAATGTCATAAAGTGACATAACCCTTTTGGAATGTCACATTGTGACAAAAACAATGAGGAAAATCACAATGACATAAGTTGATATAATTTTCACAATGATACATAGGAATGGGGAATGCCACAATCAAACATAACACTTACCAACATCACAATGCAATGTAACCCTTGATGTATGTCCCAATGTGGTACACTCATTGAGAAATGTAGTAATTCGATATAAGTCAACTAAGATGAACATAATTATTGTGATATAATCATATTCAACCATGGGTACCCATGATAAAAAAATAGTTATAAGATCATCAAATGAAAATAGTAAACCATACATAGCCATATTCTAGCAAATTCAATAATATTCAATAAAAGGGACTCATCATTTTACAAAGAATAAACATAATCAACTATGATTCTGCCATAGTAAACCACAAAGTTTTTATTTTATCCCATAGCAGCCCATAACAGCTTTCCGACATGTATAATCATTTAGAACCTATAATATGATTATCCTCCCTTCATAAACTCATGAACTGTGGGATTTGAACTGGATCTCTTAGTTTTCTGCCAAATTTCACATTACTTAGATAGCCAATTGAGCTACCCCCCTAGGACCATAGTAAACCAAAATTAACCATAGTAAACTATGGATAAATAAATAAAACCATTATTTACATAAATCAACCATGATAAACATTGAAATTAATAAATAACCATTGAGAACACTATCTAAATCCTAACTTTTGAGGAACATTGTGATGCAGTCAAAACCATTGAGGAAAGATAGCCATTCAACATAAGTCAATCAAGAAGAATTTCATGATGTTACATAATGATTATATCATCCAATCAAAGATCTCTCGTTAGAATATCATAAAGCAATAAAAACCTAAAAAATACTACAATTTCGATAAGAAAGCTTTTCAAGATGAACATATTCATAATGTTAAGGTATCATATTATAAGAACATCACACTAGCATAACTGTCGATGAATGTTATAATATGAAATACCCATTAAGGAATGTAGTAATTCAAGTATAAGTTGTTACATTTGAACATTCAATGCATCATGTTCATTCAAGAAGATCCGACTAAAAAATAACCCTTAATCTAATACTAAACAAATAAGGTGTATTTTGTAGATCTAAACAAGGGAACATTGCTATGTTCTAATCTGTACACTGGATCGGGGGCTTATGGATGCTTAAAAATGTATATGAGAATGTATTATAAATATTGAAAGGAATATAATGAAACCAACTAAGTCCCTTGCCTGTTGGGTTCCAAGGAAAATATACAAAGTATTTGTAAGTGTTCTTTCCATTGCTATTTTTTATATTTTAATAATTATTTGCAAGTAATTTACGTACGTGATTAGAACCTACATTTGTATCATGTAGTTGTTTTGGCTTTAAGGGGATTCCTTTATGGTTGAGGGGTTTTGTTTGGGCCCGGGTAGACCCTATTACAAAGGGGAGATCCGCAGGATCGATTCTTGCGCTAAAAGGAGATGTGACAGTGTAATATAGAGATCAAAGAACCCAATTGTGGAGCACTGAGTCAGGAAGCTCACGATGAGGATCTCATAGGACAAAGATTAGTGGATCATTATAGATATAGTACATACTCAACAATATTGACAACATAATACCGGGAAAAGTTAGATTAGAAGGGGAAAATCACAATAAAATTGTGTCCTCAAATTCAATATTGTTGAATGTGTCAGAATCTACGACAAAGGATTTTTGGGACAAGTTAGGGACTTTGTATCAATCTAAGTCTTTGTGAACAAATTGTTCCTATGGAACAAACTATATAACCCGAGGATGAAGGATGGAGATTAGTGGGACAAGAGAATTTAAAACGCTTAATACTATGGTAAAGTCATGATTATGTTGATATTAAAATTTTGTATTAAATATATGCATTCTGTGTTGTAGTTCTCACCAAACTCGTGGGATAGTTTAGTTGTTGTTATAGGTAGTATTACAACTACCTTGGTCTTTAACAAATAGTCCTATCCTTGTTGTTGAGTAGATGAGATGGAAAAATATGGAGAGCTTGAATGGAGATGCCTTTGTCTTTAGCTAGGACATGCCAATAAAAGAATTAGAAATAATTCTCAAGTGGGAGATCTAAATCTCGAGAAAACTGCAGAAGGTGTATGTTGAAAATGGAAAAGAAGGGCACCACAAAAATGACTATAAAATATAAAACTCTAAAAAAGCAGTGATTTCATGATGCTCCTTTCATAGGTGAAAACAACCCCTCGTATGAATTTGGGGATGTATACTTGGCTTATAATTCTTTTAATTATTACTGCACTAAGAGGTTGTCATTAACCTGGCGTGGGCATCCTTTCACTCTACTCCCATAGGGTGTGGTCTTGAGGAAATACGTGTGGTAATGTTTTCCTCAGGGATGTAGGCAGAAGGAAATTAATTACAGGATGAAATAACGTTTCTGAAGTCACAAGCCGAAAGGATTAGAACACTTCCTAGTGTTTTTCACATTCCGCATCGCTAGAAATTTAATTTTTGTAAGCAAGATGTATGATGTAGGTGTAAAGATAAAGTTCGAGAAATATACCTACAAGATGGTTCGAGTAGTGCTATTATTGATGCAAAGATTTTGGATTGGAACTATACACAAGCTCGGTAGCACCGTTATCGATGGGTGCACAGCGCATGTGACCCCAAAGTGAAGTAGAAAATCTAGTGTTCTCAGAGAAACTGATTATGTTGGGGCATCAAAGATTTAAGGCTTAGAGAGAATAGACTTTGAATACTATATGGTAATGGTATGGTAGAAGGTATGTCTAATTTCTCTCTCGATTTAATTTTTGTGAATACTGTGTATAGGGGGAGCAGACTGAAGGGAGTTTCGGGAAAGGCAGAGGAAAAAGGGATATTGGAGCCAGTACAATGATAAAGTTTGACCCGAAGGCCCGATCATTAAAAACATATGAATAGCCCCATTTATAGATGAATTCTCGTGGAATAATGGATGTATTTCCTCAAGAGGAAATATGAAGTCTTTGACATGTCCTAAGAATTTAAGGCTCTAGTGGAAAAATCAAACAAAAGAAGAAGATCAAGGTGTTTGAGGAGGATAATGGTAGGGAGTTTTGCAAGAAGGAATTTGAAGAGTTATGTAAAAAGTGTGGTCTAGCATGGTAGAAACAACTCCATACAAATTCCAATAGAATGGAGTCAGTAAATAATGAAACAGGAAGTTGATGAAAAGGTAGTATACATGCTCACTACATCAGGTGTTAGGATATAATTGCGTATAGTGTATATTGTACAAAGCATGTTTCAATACATCACCTTCATCAACGTTGGAGGATAACATTACTCCACATGAGGTATGGACTAGTAAGAAACTCCTCTCACATCTTAGGGTATTTGGTTGTGATAAATATGTACATGTTCCAAATGAGAAAAATCAAGTTGGATAGTAAATATGAAAGGCACCCATTTGCATAAGGATGGTTTAAAGGTTACAATATTTGGAACCCGTAAACAAGGAAGGTTGTGTATAGTCTAGATGTGGTATGTAGAGAGATGAAATATTTTATTAGACGTGAATGTCTACCAAAGGAACTTGAAAATATATAGTTTTGAACTAAAGGAGTAAGAATCAAACTCTAAGAACATGAAACAGAAAGATAAGGATTGCACACTCCATATTTAAGGAGATCACTTTTGAGAGAGAAGGAAGCCACAGAGGTTAGTCCACTATTTTTTGTTCAAAAGTTACTTTATATACATTTCATGATGATCCCAAGACTCACAAGGAGGTATTGGATTCAAAGGATGGAAAAAATATGGAAGGGGTCCATGGTTGTAGAAGTGGCATCTCTACAAAAATGAGGCTTGGGATCTCGTTGGAGTTTCCTAGTTAGAAGGAACCATTAGAAGCAATGGTGCATGTAGAAGAAATATGAATAAAAAAGTGATGGTGAAGAAGAGAAGTTCTGGGCTTTGCAAAAGGTTATTCTCAAGTGGGGAATTGATTTTAGTGATATTTTTTCTCATGTTTCCAAGTTAGATCTCTATCAGACATGTATCTATTGTTGTCCTGCTTATTTTGAGGTAGAACATAGATGAAAGCAACATTTCTTCATCAACATCCTGGAAGAAGAGATCTACATGAAGCAACTAAAGGATTTGGCAAGTCAGGGTAGCAACTAGCACAAGATGTTAAAATGGTTTCTTTATATTAAACAACATCATATGTGGTATCAAAAATTTGACACACACACACACACACACACATACATATATATATAAGAACTTGGCTTCAGAAGCGGAGAAATATATTGTATGTATTTTAAAAGAATTGGTGAACATGTTATTTATCTAGTCTTGTATGTGGATAATATGTTATTGATTGGAAATTACAAAGAAATTATCCTAATTTAAGACTCAATTGTCCTCCATTCATATGAAGGGTCTTAAGGTAAACTATATTTTGGCATGGAAATTAATGATCAGAGAATATGAAAACTCTGAAAAGAAGTAGATAAAGCAGTATTGGAGACAATACTGGCAGTAGGTCTAATATGTAGGATAAAAACTGTTAGTATTCCACCTAGGTGTAATTATTTGAACATTGCCCAGTAAGACACAAAAGAGGAAGAGGACATGTCCTTGTTCCATATGGGAGTGTAGTTGGTAGCCTAATGGCGCAAAGTATTTGTACTTAGACTAAGCATTGTGTTATGAAGTGGAAGTATTGAGAGGGTTTATGCTAAACTACTTTAAGAGCATTGGACAATAGCAAAGAGGGTTTTCAAGTATTTTTGTGGCACTAGTGATTACAGCTTAGGCACAAGGAAGACTAGGATTAGAAATATTGTTGGACATATGTGTATTTTTTTATGCAAATTGGGCTAGAGATCCGGATCAAAGAAGATCGGCAAGGGTGGTGTTTAACATATTTGGAGGAGCAACTGCTGGATAGCAAGAGATGATGTAGTGGGTACTTTCAATCATAGCTAATAAATGAAGCACTAAGTGCAAGCAAGGAAGCTATTTTGTTGGCAAGAGGATTGTGTTCAAGTATGGGTTGGTCCCTTGAGCCAGATAACGATAGAATGACAAACAAAGTGAAATTTTCTTGGCAAAGAACCCTACTTATCATTTGAAGGCAAAGCACATTGATGTTTAGTATCACTTTGTGAGGGATATGATTGAAGAAAAAAAATGTGTTGTTGGTAAAGGTGGAAACTTTGAAGAGTGCGTTATAGATGAATTGATAAAGTATGTGAGAATTGAGAAGTTTTTAGTGTGGGAGAAACAATGGAAAGGCAGTATGGGTGATCAATGACTTGTGGAATTCCAACGCCCCATAAGGGGAAAGAAAACAACAAGAGGGAGAATGTTGGGTATGTGTTATATTCTTTCCATGACTAACCCCGTGCATATTACATCAAGGCTTGGACGTGTGGGGTGGAAGCCCCCTGGCAAAGGAGTTAAGCCAGTAGCTCCCTTTCTGCTGTGGTCCATAAGGCAAACACTCCTGTGATTTTTTTTAATTCAGCCTGGCTATGGGGGCTGGGTGACCTACCCATTGTTGTGTGCATGGTTTTTTCACATGAGTTTCTGGGGCGTGATGGTTTTTTCCCGTGGTATTTTGTAGATCCAGAATCTAGTGGAATTTAGTTATGTTCTAATCCAGGTTACGGATTCTTCAACAAGTATATAATGTATCAGGATCATCAAAGGAATATAATGAAATAAATCCATTGGTTTTTCCAGCTTTGGGTCCAAGGATAATATCTTTTTGTGTATATTTATATTCTTTTCCATTGTTTAATTTTCTATTTTAAGAATTCATTTGCAAGTAATTTATGTGTAGGGTTAAAGCCTACAAACCATTATTTACATAAGTCAACAATGATAAACGCTACAATAAAAAAATAACCATTGAGGAGTGTCACAATCTAACTTAAATCCTTGATAAATAATACTATGACATAATCATTGAGGAAATATAGAAATTCAACATAAATATTCAAGAAAAAATCTATGATGTTACATAATCATTTAGGAACATCACAATCAAACATATCTCATGGACATCACAATGCAATAAAACCCTTCAAAAATACCACACCATAAATTTTCCAAGATGAACATCATAATATTACAACCATAAAGGAACATCACACTATGACATAATCATTAAGATTTTCATAATGCCATATAGCCATTAAGTAATGTATAAATTCCATACAAGTTGGATATGATGACCATCATGCATCATAGACTCACTAGAAATGCCTACCAAAACATAACCCTTAATGAACATTGTAATTTCATGTAACCATCAGATACTGAATTTGATATAAAAACAAACGATGATGCAAGATTAAAATGTCACCACATGACTATGAACATCACAATCCAATAGAACCTAAATAATGTAACAATGTGGCATTCCCTTCGATGGACTTTGCAATGAGAACAACTCTTTAATGAAAGTGGAAAGTAAATGTTAACTAAGTTAAATTTCACTACAACATTATTTACTAGTAAATCATGGAATACAAACCACATGACAATATAATAAACCATTAAGAAAAGAATTATAATCAACATGGTCAACCAAAGTAAACTATAGTGAACCACGTCATCTAAATACAACCATAATTAACACAAGTCAACCATGATAAACATCACAATATGAAATAATAATCGAGGAATGTCACAATCTAACCTAATCCTTGAAGAACATCAATGCTTTGATATAACCATTTAGGAAAAATAGAAACTTGACATAAGCCAACCAAGATGAATGTCGCCAATGCTACATGCAACAATCGTGGAACATCAACCAATATATCCTTTTCTCATGAATACAATTTCATATAAACCTTTAAACACTACTTTTCAACATCAATCATATGATGAATTTATAGCTGCATTGATAATCGCGAGAACATCACAAAGATAAGTCCAATATGAATGTTTATGATCAACCATTGAGGAACATAGAAATTGACATAAGCCGACAAAGATGAATATCATACTACCATGATCATTCAATAGCATTGCACCTAAACATAACCCTTAATGGAATGTGGCAAGGTAACATAGCCATTAATGAATGTTACAATGGGCATAAACGATACGAATATAGTAATTCAAAAATAAGTCAACTTAAGAAGATGAACAAGAAAGCAGCATAACCTTTAATGATGTCACAATTCAACAAAACCACTCCATATCAACCATGGTAAACATAACAATTGAAATTATCCTCATAAACCATGGTTAAACATAATAAACATGGTCAATCATAATAAACCATAACTAACAATGTCCAACCATAGTCAACCAAAGGGAATTCATAGTCTACCAAAGGAATCATACCAACCTAAGTCAATTATGATAAACTAAAGTCAACCATGACTAATTCATAACTGCGGCTAACCAAAGTCATTCATTAACAATTAAATTCAATTATATTTAATCATAGTCAACCATAAGGTTGACAATAAATCAAGCACTGCATATATTCATCCAATGTTCAACCATAAAGAAGAACCAAATTCACCTAACATCAAATACAACCATAGTCACCTTTTAATTACTATAATCGACGTACGCAACCATAAATCCAATCCATTAACTTAATCCAACTAAACTCAACCATAATCAAACATGGTCAACCACAATAATTTAATGGCAAGTATAATGAACCATCATCAACCATAGTAAAAAATAGTCAACCATGTTCAACCAAAGGATTGCTTGCTATTGATCCAAGATAATCATAGACAAATATAATCAACCATGGTACTAGTCAACCATGGTCAAAGATAATCAAACATAAATAACCATGAAGACCATGTCAAAGGTGACTAATTGTAGTAACTATACTAAAATATCAAGATATTTCAATAATAATTATACTTGTGTCAAGAGGTGCCTCTACAATATAGTATAAAGAGATGTTGTAGTGGCGTGTTAGATAAAGAATTAGATCAAAAAATAATAATAATAAAACCTAATGTCTCAATTAAAAAGTAAAAAGTAAATAAAAATAATAAATTTATCTATTAATTTGTTATATTTGTAATTCTTATTCTTATTAATGTAAAATTACATTCAATTTTTTTAGAAAGAAAAATAAGTAATATGCATATTTCATTAAATTAATTTCCGTATAATAATAATATGTATTTCTTGTAAATTCATGATATTTTGAAAATATAAGAATTATAAAATCTAATGAAATAATCCTCTCTTAGCTCAAGGTAGAGGAGATTAAATAATAATAACATTCATATATACAAAGTCATTACAATAATATTTTCATCATCATGTCACTAGAATTAATTTAAGTGAGTGATAATAAACTACTCCCGCTTAAGTTGCAGAGATATCTCAAATTGATACAAAAATTAATAAAATTATTAAGTTTTTATATATTTATTAATTTTATGTCAATTGGGATATCTCGTGCTAGGTGAATTTATTGTTATCTCCTACTTTAGATTAGTAGAATATATATTTGATTTATATAAAATGGTTATCTATATATATATATATATATATATATATACATAACCATTCTTGCGTCAAGTGGGTGTATGTGAGGGTAGGGAGGTTTTCTTATTATCCATACTCACTCCTTAAGAGTAATTTCCTACATGAAATATAACCAATTCACCTAGATATTGTGGTTTTTCTATGGATGTAGCTAGTACATATTTGGTACAGTGAATCATACATAATATAAAATATAAATAAATTATATTTTTGAACTTTATATTGAAATGAATTTAATAAAAATATAAAAATCAGGTAATTTTTTAATAAACTCTTATATATGTGTCTTAATAAAAATAAAAATAAGTATTTTTGTTATTAGAATGTGAAATTATATAAATATAAATAACAATATTAAAAACTAGTATAAATCTATATTAATCAACACTGTAGATTTAATTAAATAAATCTATGTTGATAATATTTTGAATTTATAAATTTCATTATCATTTCCACATATATTACCTATCAACCAAATAACTACACAAAAAAATAATCAATATATCAATCAACTAAAAATAACAATTTAAACTATATATAGTTTAAAAATAAAGCACCTGTAGCCACACATGATAGAACTTTTAATCACACTAATTTTAATTATATGTACTGTTTAAAAATAAAATGTTCTACAATCACAAATAATGCCAATTTACAATTTAAAAATAAAATATTCTGCAACCAATGCCAGTTTTTAATTATATACAGTTTAAAAATAAAAATATCCTGCAAAGTAATTTGTTGTTATTGTATATATGAAATTGAGGGAGATCAATATCATTGATAGTTGTCAGGAAATTTAATTTGATAAAACATACACTAAAATTACCATTAAAAACAAGAATGGAAAATAAAATTTTATCATAATAAAATTATTTTAAAAACCAAAACAAAAGAGTGAAATAGTATGCCAGTGAGAATCTCTATTCCAAATATAAAACAATATAAGATACCGTGGTCAACATCACAAATCAAACTAATCATGAAGTAGCAACAAAAATGCCTAATTAAATAATGATTTTATTATATCCTCCCCTACAACAAAGTCAAACTAAGGGATTGAAATATAGGATAATTTCATCAATAGTTAGTCTAACCTAAAGCATTAATCAAAGACATCAAAAACAAAACCACTACCAGCGACATGCCATTGGAGACTTGGCTTCATTAAACACGTTCAATGGCCTACATGTAACATGACACTTCTTCAACGGTTTGACTAAATTTTTATCAATATCAAACTATTGAGTTTTGATATTTCAGCTTAATTTAGAATTTTAATAGATTAAAAAATTAGAAATAATTAAATTGTTAATGTTTTTTTTGTAAAGTTAAGCAGATTGTATTAGTCTCTTTGTGTAAAATTACAGAGATTCCTGGGAGTCAATGTGACCTCCCGGAGATGTAGCTTTCCATGTACAGATTCGCTGATGATTGAGGCCGCGTGGCCAGTATAACTGTGCCTGTAGCTCCAAACACGTTGGCGCGCCCAGAAGGTCCGGTCAGCACAGAGCTGCGCTTTCTGAAGATGGTGATTTAGCATTCTGCCCTGCGGAATTTCGTTTCAGAGGCCGGTGTGATGGGATTCTGCGTGAATTTGGTCGGTCCTGTAGGCTGTGTTGTTCCTTGGGGCGTGACTTGTTCATGATTTGGAGTTTTCCATCGATTGAGTTTGCCATCGATTGAGTTTGCCGTGATTTGGAGTTTGCCATCGATTGAGTTTGCCATGATTTCCTGGAATAAGGACCCCTTGTTGCCTAGGCTTGCATTTGCAGATCCGTTTGTTGGATATCGTGGCATTTGGCTTTGATTTCTCCCTCCTCCTGATCATGCCAGAGGCTGTGGTACTCTGCCAGATTGGAGTCAATCCCTTCATTTGCCAGTGCATCAGCTAATTTTTTCGCTTTCCTTCGAACGGCTTGGAAGGTGATCCCGTTCCTGTTGCAGAGTTGGTTTTGGAGATCTTTTAGTATTGCTGACAGCCTCCAGCTTGGGGTTACTCTGTGCACCTGTGCGCCCATCTGGAGTTTCCTAATCATTCGTATTATTATCTCTGAATCGCCCTCCACTATCAGAGGTAGGAGCCTGTATCTATTCGCCAGTGTGAGGCCTTGGAGGAGAGCTATGAGTTCTGCAGCGTTGTTGGTATTCACTCCGAGATTGCCATGATAGATGAGGTGGATTGCTCCTGTGTGATCCCGTACTGCTCCCCCATAGCCTGCCATGCCCGGGTTTTGTCTTGAAGCCCCATCGAAGTTGAGTTTGAAAGTGTTGAAGGGGGGCAGAGTCCATTTGTCCTGCGTCATTGCTGTTGAGGAGCAGAGTTGGTCTTTGTTTGTAGATGCAGGATCTGTATTATTCTTGTCTCGTTTGGTGAAGCGTTGCCCTCTATCTTCTGAATGCCTTTGGCGTTGACTGTTTCTGTGATGAGTAATCGAACCTTCCTTGTCAGCATGTGAACTCCTGTGGCTATGTTTTTGAATATTCTTGCGTTTCGCTCTTTCCATAGGGTCCAAACTATTGCGCCCGGAGCTAGATTCCAAGCACTGTTGACCAGGGGGTTGGAGGAGATGGAGGATCTCCACTGGCTTAAGGAAGATTGGATGGAGTTTCTGTCTCTATCTGACTGTCTGAAGACCATGGCCATGTCATCCCACAGGGAGCAAGCCATGGGACAGGTATTGAGCAGGTGATTTAGCGTTTCCGACCCATTCTCGCAGAGCATACATCGAGAAGGGCCAACAAAACCTCGTTTCTGAAGGTTGTCCCATGTGAGAGCCCTGTTATGCAGGACTAGCCAAGAGAAGAGTGTGATTTTTGGCCAAGTTCCTCTGCTCCACAGGGTTTGGCATTTGTGGTCTGCTTGCTGATCCGGGGTGGTTGCCAAGAGCTTATAAGCTTCTTTGAGGTTGAATGTGCCTTTGGGATTGCTTCCCCATCTAAGGATGTCCTCTTTGTCGGATCTGAGGATTTTCCTTTTGTCCAAGTCTTGTAGAAAAAGGTCTACATTCCCTGGGCCTGCTGGGGTATGCCATTGTTCTCTGGAGATCCAGTTCTGCCATATGATTGCTTCGTTTGCCGGTTGCCAGTAGTCTGCTACCGTTATCTTGCCTTCCTCCTGCATGGCGCTTTTCAGAGTATGCCAGTCTGGGTGTTCCAAGATTGGAAGCTGCTGCCAGGCATCTTCCCAGAATAGGGCTGTGTTGCCTTGGTGTACTTCCCAGAAGCTATGCTGCTGAACAATATGTCTATTTTCCCATGCTTTGTTCCAGATTGGGGATCCTTGAGTGGTGCCTGTAAGCCAGATGAGGTCTTTATCCCTGATTTGGGTTGTATACTTCGCTTTCCACAGGGCGCCCCAGAGGGAGTCAGGATTTTCAACCCATCTCCACCAGATTTTTGTTGCTACGGCCTTGCTTAATATCTCAGGGTCTTGGAGGCCCAAACCTCCATCCATTTTTGGTTTGCAGATGTCTGTCCATTTGAGGAGGGCCCATTTGGATTTCTTAGAGGGTCCATTCCAGAGAAAGGAGCGCTGAATGTTTCGGATGGTCTTGTAAGCCACCTTAGGGGTTGCAAGTGCTGAGAACATGTAGGCTGGCATGGTTTGAAGGATGGACTTTACCAATATCAGTCTGCTGGCCATATTTAGAGCCCGGTGGGTCCAGCTGCTTAGCCTGGCTTTCATTTTGTTGAGAAGGGCTTCCCAGTTGCTCGATCTATAGGCATGTTCCGAAAGCGGAATGCCAAGGTATTTGGTAGGAAGGGAGTTCTTTTGAATATTTAGAATTCTGCTGAGATTTCTCTGCACAGGAGTGGATGTGTTGAAGAAAAAAAATTTGGATTTGGTTAGATTGATTTCCATACCTGAGGCATCCGAGAAGGTTTTTAACACCTTGCTGACGGTTCGAGCTTCCTGTGCTGTGGGGGCTCCCATGAGCATGGTATCGTCAACAAATTGCTGATGCGTTATAGTGGGTCCTTGGTGTGCCGGTTTGATACCTTTGAGTTGGTTCTGCTGCTTTGCCTTGGTTAAGGATCTTCCTAGCCCTTCAGCCATTATGATGAAGAGAAAAGGAGACAGGGGGTCCCCTTGTCTTATACCTCTGGATGGACTGAAGGGTTGTAGGGGTCCTCCATTAAGCAGGATAGAGAAGAAAGCACCTGAAACCAGTGCCATTATCTAGTTTGTCCATAGCTCACTGAAGCCAAAAGCTTGGAGGATTGCTTTCATATATTTCCAGCTGATTCTGTCAAAGGCCTTGGACAGATCAAGCTGGATTAACATACCCGGAGATCTATTTGTTTTGAGAGAGTGCAAAACTTCCTGGGTGAGGATTATGCTGTCAGTGATCTGCCTTCCTTCGACGTAGCCCGTTTGCTCTTGGGAAATGATTGAGGGGAGGACTGATTTGAGTCTGTCTGCCATCAATTTGGAGAGGATTTTATAGAGGACATTGCAAAGGGCTATGGGGCGAAACTTGTCAGGGGAGTCGGCCTGGTTCGATTTGGGGATTAAGGTAAGGAAAGTAGCATTGATGGCAGGCAGGACTTTCTTGGTTCTGTGAAAGTTTCTTACGAGAACAAAAAGATCAGCTTTAATAATGGGCCAGCACGCCTTGAAGAATTCAATTGTAAATCCGTCAGGTCCGGGGGCCTTGTTCGTGGCCATGGAGAAGACGGTTTCTTCAATCTCCTGCTCAGTAAACTCTCTTAGAAGGAGGGCGTTTTGATCCTCTGTAACTAAGCTGGGTATGGCTCCCAATATTTCCTTAATGGCTTGGGATCGATCTTGAAGAGGTTCTCTGAGAAGAGAGGTGAAATAGGAGTTTAGCTCAGATCTGATGTGATCCCGTAAGAAGACTTGATTGCCATCTGCGGTCTTGAGGGATAGGATGCGATTAAAAGCTCTGTTCTGTATGGTGGACTTGTGAAAGAAGCTGGTGTTGCGCTCGCCCTGTTTTAACCATTGCACTCTCGATTTCTGTCTCCACAGTATCTCTTCCTGTTTTAGTCTTTCTTCCCATTTCCTTTGCAGAGTCGATTCTTGAGTGTTGCGCTCCTCATTGGGCCCTTCTGTGATCAGAGTTTGCTGGAGATTCGCCATTTTTACCTCCAGTTCTCTTTTGGCTTGAAATATGTTGCCGAAGGTATCTTTGTTCCATTGTTTGAGGTTGGTCTTTATAATTTTGAGCTTCTGCTGGATTATGTACATGATGTTGTCGCTTCTTATGGTGGTTTGATTCCACCAGTTTTGTATATTCTCCATGAATGATGGGTGCTCTATCCAGAAGGCCTCAAATCTGAAAGGTTTGTTTTGGGGTTTATCCAAGTTGGTGAAGTGGACCTGCACTGGCCAGTGATCAGATCCTCCTATGGGCAGAATGCTAGCCTCCATGTCTATGTTTTGTAACAGAGTGGATTCCGATATGAGGAATCTGTCAAGCCTTGAAGCTATCTGCCGGTTTCCTCCTTGCTTGTTGTTCTAGGTATGCAAACCATTGACGGTGGGGATGTCAATGAGTTTGGAAGCAGCAATAAAATTGTTGAATGCTTCCGAGTCCTTATCCAGTCTTCGTAGGCCTCCCTTTTTCTCTGCTAGATTGGTAATCATATTATAGTCTCCTCCTAAAATCCAATGATCTGCTCCATGGTGTTGTCTGACCTCATCCAGGTCTAGCAGCATCTCCAGCTTTTCCTGAAATCGTTGGGGTCCATATACATTGGTAACGCAGATCGATTGCCTTGAGTCTGGCATGTTGAGAATCACTGATAGGGAGTGCTTGGTGGACAGAGCATTTTGTACTATGAATTTGCTTTTGTTCCAGAATGTGATCAACCCTCCTGCTTGCCCGATTGCATCTATGCTGATGCATTGATGACTGTTGGAAACGAGTTTTTTGAGAATTTCCATGCTCTTGGAAGAGCATTTGGATTCTTGCAGTAGGACGATGTCTGGGTGCTGTGAGAATAGGCGGTTTTTTAGGATCCTTCTTTTAGAGGTGTTGTTGAGCCCCCTGATGTTCCAGGTTGTGATTTTCATTGAGCAGTCTTTGGAGCAGAAAGGACCAATGCCCTAATTTTCCCCTCGTTGATTAGGCGTCTGCCCAACTCTTGTATCTGCTGTCTTGTGGATTTGCGCCCTCTTTTCTTGCCTGGTCCCTGGGGTTTATACTGATCCAGATCCATGTTGGCTTGTATACCTGTTTTGCTGCTATTTCCCCATTGCCTTTTTGCTGCATTCTGGTTGATGTATTCCAACTGCAAGTAGGCCATTTCTATCTTCTCCAAATGGTCTTGAGGAATGGCATCGACTCCTAATTTGGACCATTGCTCGTTGACCTTTTGAATATCTAGATCACCAAGGATCTCCTCCAGAGGATTGTTTGAAGGGGTTGTTGAGGGCTGATCTAAGTGCATTTCTATGCTCTGTTGGGTTTGCTCAGAGGTTTGGCTGGTGGTAGGCTATAGGGGAGAGGAGTGCTGTTGGTTTTTCGGTGCCTGGGCAAGGGTTGGGCCAGAGGGTGAGCTTGGAGCTTTGGTGGTAAGCGTGGGTTGGCTTGAATCTGGAAGTTCATGATGAATGGGGGCCTGAGGAGCTGATGGGTGCTCCGATGAGTCAAGGTTGCCCAGAATTTCAAAGCTATTTTGCTGTGTGGAGGTCTTATTAGTGGGGGTACTGTTGGTGGGTTGTTTTGGACTCTTTTTGCTTCTCCTCCCTTTAGTCTTTCTTGAAGCTGGGGTAAAGCCAGGTACTGTGGTATCCGCTTGTTCCTGTTGAGCTTTGGGCTGTGGTTGATTGACAGGGCATCCGTGGCTGAGATGTCCATGCTAGCGGCAGGTTCGACATCTGAATGGGATATTTTCATAATCAATGGTTTGATTCGAGTGCACTCCTCTGTGGATCAGCTCCATATGGCCTGGGAGGGGTCCTGAAATATCCAGGTAAACACAGATTCTAGCATAAGCAATGTACTTACCTTGTGAGGTTAGATCTGAGGCTTTGATGAAGACTCCCAGCTGGTTTCCTATGGCCTCCAAGATACGCTTGTGCCAGTAATCCACAGGCAGAGAGTGAAGGCGAATCCATACTGGAACTTTTTTGAAGTCCTCCTGTTCTGGAGCGAAGTTTGGTCTCCAGTACGTGATGTATAGTCCGGCAGAGTTGTAGAAATATGGTCCTCCGTCGAAGATGCGATCCCGGTCATCCCTGTGGGCGAAGATGACGGTGAAAAAGCTCCTCGATCCCAGCTGGAGCTCGAAATCCCCTTTGGGTTTCCATTTCTGGTTTATCCACCAGCATAGAGCCTTTTCGTTCAGTCGGACCCCCATGAATCTGCAGATCGGGGCATGTTTGCTCATGTGATCTCTGTATTCATCTATTCATGGATCTTCAATGATTAGTCTTGGTATTTCCTTCGAAATGGGCTTGCATGGGGACGATTTTTGCTCGCTGTTTCTATTGGGGATGTGCCCTGCTGACTCAGTTCCATTTGGCTCTGTTTCGTGGCTGATGCCTTCAGATCTGGAGTTGGTAGGGAAGTCGGAGGTTCCCAAAGGGATGCTGCCAAAAACGAAGGGCGTAAAGGAAGAAGGGGGGGTCGGACCCCCCCCCCCGGAGTTGTGCATGGATCGATTCAGGTGATGGCGCCGTTGCAGAGCTGTCTTGTGGTGGGTGGTGTTGCAGGCGAGCTTGCCGAGCCAGGCTCAGGGTTTTTGCAGGGTTTCAATCCTGTCGCCGCTCTTCAGAAGCCCACGCGCAACTTCTTTCTACGAAAGAGGATTAAATTGTTAATGCTATTATAAATATTTGATGTAAATTTTTCAAGTAATTTTTTTTTAAAAGTTTGGTGGGACTACATCTTTATTATATTCAATATATCATTTCGACGAAGAATTGTACTAGTGACTTTACATCAAGGAGTGTCTTTACAGAATACCAATCACCATCTATCCAAACCCAGGTGAACATTAAGTATTTTAATTTAAAATAATGAAATAAAATATAAAAAATAAATAAATTATATTTTATTTTTATTATTTGTTTATAAAGATTATCTATTCAAATTCAGAAAATAGAGAATGTATATTTAACAAAGGTTGTTTGTCTCAATAGATCTTTAATGTCATGTTTGGCGTGGCTGTAAAGTTAAATAAATAAATAATAATAATGATAAATATGATTAAAAATAATTAAAATAAAAAATGAGTAGTCAGGTAATCATTTTATTTAGTAATATTAATTAGATAGAGGCCTAGTCTATCTTGGAATAAGACTTTAAAATTTTCATTCATTAAAAAATGAAAAATTATAAATAGTCTGTATTTAATAATTTGAAAATATTTTTGGTTGTATATATCAAATTCAAGAAGGACACTTACGCTAATTTTGTGTATGACAATAACAATTTGGAGGAAGTGTCTTCTTACAAGTACCTAAGAATTGATATTCATCACAAGCTCAACTGGAACTATAGCATTGAGAAAATCATTAATGGAGGGTGGAAAGTTTATTCTGGTCTTGAAAATAATTGTAAAGCAACAAACCTTGTGATGTGGGATAAAAAAAAACTCCTTTTTGAAACTTTAGTCACTCTTGTTATCTTGTATGGATGTGAGGTTTGGGGTTGCAGCATCTCTAGAGAATCCTAGAGAAAGATTGAGCGAATCGAGAAGCATTTTATAACGTATAACATCAAAATTAAAAGAAATACACCCTATCCTATTCTCCTTATAGAAGTGGGTCTTTCCCCTATCGAGAGCCTAGCTATGACTAGGCTCCTGTTGTACAAGCACAAAATCAATAACATGGGAGACCATAGACTTCGTAAGCTAGCTTTAAATTCCATCCAAAACCACCTAAGGCTCAAACAAGATTGGTATAAAGATACCAAGGCCTGGTTAAACCATTTGGAGATCGTTGAAAATGTTGCATTGCAAAATATTAATAACATTAAAAATATTGTTACTTCTAAATTTAAAGAGAAAATGTGGTGTGAGAAAGATTTAGAGGCTAAAAGAAAATTAAGATATTATAAGGAGGTCATCAACCCTACTCTAGAATATCAAAAGTATCTCTCTGTTTTAACTAGCTCAAAGAAAAAAATTAATATAGCCAAGATAAGAACGAACTCTCATAAGCTCCATAGTGAAACAAGGCGTTGGGCAATTCTTAAAACACCATGGATGGAAAGGATCTACCATCTCTGTGAGAATATAAACATTGAGGATGAAAATCACTTCCTCTTAGAGTGCCCCGCATACATCCACATTAGATCTCAATTTCATAATCTTTGTTGCAATACTGACCTTCTTGGCCTTTTAACATGTCAAAATTATAGTGAGCTCGGGGCGCTTCTCTCCAAGCTCTTTGAGCACAAGAGTACAATTTTAAAACAAACTAAATAATTTGTTTCTTTAGGTCTGATATACCAAAGTTTGGTCTTAGTGGACATTAACCATCATCATCATCATCATCATCATCACAATCTAAGGGATGAAATCAAGAGTTTTCAAACAATTTTTGGATATTGGACCTACATCCCATCCCTATTGTGGCATTACAAATGGCACCCATCCATATTGTGGAAAAAGAAATGACATATAAATATTTTGATTGTTATCCATTTACCAACCATTTAATTTATATAATTATGTTAATCAATTAACTAATGTTGACAGCATAATTTTTATTATCAAAAATTAATCTTAACTTGATATAAAAATAAATGAAATATATACCGTTCAACTTTGTTGTAAAATCAATTTGGTTACTAAAAATTATAAAAATTTAGAATTTTTATTAATCTCACACTATTGAGTTCTCACTCTATTGAGTTTTGATAGTTTAAGTTAATTTAGGGTTTTAATAGTTTAAAAATTAGAATTAATTAAAATCGTTAAAATGATTTTAAGAGTACAGGGTTTAACTTTGTTGTAAAACAAATTTGATTACTAGGAATTATAAAAAAATTAAAATTTTTATTGATACAATAGTTTTGATACTTTAAGTTAATTTAGGGTTTTAATAGTTTAAAAAATTAGAATTAATTAAAATTGATAAAACCATTTTATTATAAATATTTGATGCTAACTTAATTATTAAGTAATTTAATTTAAAATAATGAAATAAAATATGAAAAATAAATAAATAATTGTTTATTTTGATTATTTATTTATAAATATTATAGATTCAAATTAAAAAAATAGAGTATGTATATTTTCATAATTTTTAATGTGAAGCACTTGTCTAAATAGATCAATAAATAATGAAATAAAATATGAAAAATAAATAAATAATTGTTTATTTTGATTATTTATTTATAAATATTATAGATTCAAATTTAAAAAATAGAGTATGTATATTTTCATAATTTTTAATGTGAAGCACTTGTCTCAATAGATCAATTTAATATCATATTTGGCATGGCTTGGGTGTGAAGTTAAATAAATAAATAAACAATAATGATATGATAAACAAGATTAAAAATACTTAAAATAAAAAATGAGTAGTTGATAATCTATTTAATTATTAATATTAATTAGATGGACGGATGGTATATTTTGAATTAGGACTTCAAAATTTCACTTATTAAAAATTAAAAAGTTATAAATAGCCTAAATTTAATAATTTGAAAATATTCTTTGTCCTATATACAATCTAATGGATAAATCAAAAGTTTTCAAACATTTTTTTCCATATTAGACCTCTATCACTATTGTGCCATTACAAATGGTATTCATCTCTGTTGTAGGGTTACAAATAGCATCTATCCATATTGCACCCTCACAAATGACATAAATATTTTGATTGCTATCTATTTATCAACCATTTAATGTATATATAACTATGCTAATTATAATTTATAACAATCTATATATATATATGCTAATTATAATTTATAACAGTGTTAGTTAACTACAATTGACAACATAATTATCAAGGGACAAGTCTACGAAGGCATAGAATTGTCCGGACCCTCAAAAGTTATTGGAATCTAGACAAATAAATTTCAAAAAATTTAGCATTTGAATCATGTTATGTTTTTGATGGTTGAAATGGATTCAGCACCATCAAAAATTTCTGGGGCACCCAAAATCTTGAAGTTTAAGAACTTTAACATGGATTTACAAAACTTCTTGCAGGATTTTATTAAAATCTTGCCAGAATTTCCATAATTTTCAGGGCAAAAAACTAGACTAGGTAGACTACCGGATTTTCAAGCACTTTCTAAACCTTTTATCAGATATTTTGGAGTCAAAAGGATTTTGTCCAATGAAGATAGTGTTTATGTGCTTTTCCTCAATTTGTTTGCTTTTTTTTTGTATTTTTACGAGTCTTGAAATGATTTTCGCCCTCAAAATCAATTAAGATCACAACCTGATTAACCACACCAACCCTCAATATGACTATATTTGATTCATATAATTTTACATAGATCATATTTACCTTAACCCAACCCCCTATTCCCATTACTCTATGTTCCCATTAGTCTATGCCCAATAGACATAACTCTTCAGCCTATTCCCATTACTCTATGTTCCCATTGGTCTATGCCCAATCGACATGACTCTCCAGAAGATAGTGTTGGTCTTACTCGTCTGCGAGAGCGAAGGTTTGAAGATAATGTTGGCCTTACTCGTATGCCCAGAAGATAGTGTTGGTCTTACTCGTCTGCGAGAGCGAAGGTTTGAAGATAATGTTGGCCTTACTCGTATGCGAGAGTGAAGGTTCGGCTTGGGAGAATGTTATGTTTACATTTGGCGACTTTCCTATATAGGGCATCCCCACTCGTTCAACGAATTCCGTCACTTCTCGTTTTCTTTTCGGTCAATAGAATACCTACTCTATTAAAATTTCCGACTTTAATGAACAATTCAATGGGGACCAAGAACGCTATTGAAAAGTACACCCTGATGATAAAATTGGCGGTCATCGCAGCCAGAGGAATGATTCCAAAATTTCCATGAATTTTGTGACCAAGTCAATGAGGACCGAGTACGTCATTGAAAAATTCATCGTGATTATAAAATTTGGAGCCAGAGGAATGATTCCGACTAATTTTTTCTTTATATGCTATACCAGCGGTGGCTTGTGGGTGATTGGAAATTTTATGAGCCGCCCCCAACATCTAGTTCAGGAATACATTTGTTGTTTCAGTAGAGAAAATCATGGGGACTCCATACTTTGGTTTAATTGTTACTGTATTTCTTCTTTGCATTTGCACTGGAGTTTCAGCGGTCACAAACCCCAACGACGGTTAGCTCGCAAGCACATTTGATTTAGCAGTCCATGGAGTCTATCTCATATTCAGTTTTCAGTATTTCTATTATCTGCAGAATTGAAAATTGTATCTGCAACATCACAAAACTTGGTAATAGCTCCAGATTGTCTTATATTTATATTGATTTTCTGCTGCAGCTGCCATTCTCAGTACACTGAAATCAAATTGGGGAAACACGGCGCCACAAAGTTGGAGCGGTTCTGATCCCTGCGGGTCTCAATGGGTTGGGGTCACCTGCACAAACTCCGGGCAAATAAGTTCACTGTTAGCATCTCCTTAACAACATGTGATTGTTATTTATGTGACGACCTTAATATCAACCTATTTTCACATTTCTGAGATTGTGTTTCGTTAATTTTCCTTTTCATCGGTGGAATTTCTATCAATAATGGGGATACCTCGTTCAATGCCTAAAATTTATAAAGATAATTTGTCTGGACTACAATTCCCACTGTGCCTGTGCATGGCTGCAACTTCCCATACGGACTACATAGGTTGAATGACTATCAGTAATGTGGGTACCTTGTTAAATGTCCAATTTCTCGCATTTTGATTAAGGATCCACATCCATATTTAGTTGGCCTTTGGTCTGGAGTTATGCTATGAAGGATCTGTCTCATAATTAATAATCCTGTACAGGATACTGTCAGCCATGCAGCTTCAAGGAAATCTTGCACCCGATATCGGTCATCTTACTGCACTCCAAACACTGTAAGTTGCTTAAGCCGCTTATGTCTTATAGAAAAGATATATGAATGAGTCTAATGTATTGCTAAGGTCATCCATGAATATCTTCTCTGGCCACTGCAGGGATTTATCATACAACGGGCAGTTGATTGGACCGCTTCCACAGACCCTAGGAAGCTTGACTAACCTGCAAAACTTGTGAGTGTACTAACTTAACTCATCATCAAGTATTGAAGTACTGGCGCAAACTTAGACTGGAATACCCTGTAATATTGATGATGATAAGTTCTTCAATCGGATTGCAATTAAACAGTAATTTTCTGGCATACTCAGGTGGCTGATCGAATGTAATTTTACCGGGACCATCCCAGATTCATTGGGCAATCTGGTTAATCTTCGATTTTTGTAAGATTATCGCTGGACCATAAATTCTTTAGGTTCTGGATTTTATAGTAGTTCAACCTAACGGATTTAGATGCTAATTCTAAATATGTTTTGTTCCAACAGGGGTTTGAATTCCAATAAATTAAGCGGTTCAATACCTGCTTCATTGGGTAACTTACTTAACCTCACCTGGCTAGATCTGTCGGACAATCAGCTCACTGGAACTCTTCCGGTTTCAAACGGAAGCCAGTCTGGATTAGACAAACTCCATGCTGCACAGCACTTGTAAGAAAGATGGAATGTTGATTGTTTATTTGGGTTACCATGAATGAATAAATGGAATCATGAATGTTGATTGTTTACTTGGGTTATCATTAATGAATGAATAAATTACTGATGGATTTCTTATTGTTGCAAGTCATTTCAACACAAACAAACTTTCAGGTTCCATCCCATCTAATCTTTTCAGCGCTGATATGGTACTATTACACGTGTAAGTAAAACAGATACCTATTTTTCGACGTTTGGAAAAGACTTGAAGATGCGTTAGAGATCAATGACTGTTTTAAGTATTTTGTTTGTAAGCAGGCTGCTTGATAGCAATGATTTTTCTGGGGAGATCCCATCTACTTTAGGGCTTGTACAAACCTTGGAAGCCTTGTGAGTATCAAATTTTCCATTACACCATTTATTGATGCATTTTTTAAAGATATGCACTGATTGGTATCTAAAATAAAGTTGGTCTAACTTTATTCGCTATTTTCTGATACAGGAGGCTTGACAGAAACTCTTTAGTTGGTCAGATTCCATCCAACCTCAGCAAACTGATAAATCTCAATGAGCTGTAAGATTCTCCTATATCTGGGCTCTAGTGTTTAAAACGAAGTCTTCAATATGGATAAATACTACCATGTTTTCCTTGCGCAATATTTTCATGTTAAATCCATTGCTTTTCGGTGAAGAAAGTTAGTAACAAAACAGAGTACAAAGTTCTATAACAGAGCTCTGAAACCCACACAACACATAACAAAACGCTCCACTAAATTAATAGGTAGATCAGTATTTTCATATTAAATCCATTGATTTTCGGTGAAGAAAGTCAGTAACAAAACAGAGTAGAAAGTTTTATAACAGAGCTCTGAAACCCATATCAAAACATATAACAAAACTCTCCATTAAAGTAATAGCTGGATACCTCATTACAAGAACATGACTGATCTAGTTATTACAAAGAATCTTGATTAGAAAACACTTCTTGATGCACTTGATAATATTCATGTAAACCCTTCATACAAAGATAAAGCCAGCGATTGCCCAAGACTCCTGACAAAATACATATTTATAGAAAAAAACATGGATTCAGGACCAGCCAAAATAGTATTTTTATTCAGGAAATCAGATTGATATGTCTCAACTCAAACGAGGAAGCCTCCTGTGAAATTTTATATATGAGAAATAATATTGTTCTTGGAAATATGTCGGACTTTACCACATATAACATTATTAAAAGTTGCACTCAGACCAAAGTCGTTCATGAATGGATGACCTTCGGACTAAATTTAGTCGGAAATTTGCTCTCGACTTAAAATATTCCTGATGTGCAGTGATTCTGTGTTGTTTTCAGACATCTTTCAAATAATTACCTGAGCCAATCGATTCCAGATTTATCTGGGCTAACTTCTCTCCAATATCTGTAAGTAAATGGTAAACACTTGTGTTATTGTTTTAAAGTTTGGCTTATATCAATCTATGTATAACGAATTCAGTATACAGGGACCTGAGCAACAATGACTTCAGTTCATCCGAATTTCCCCTTTGGCTTTCGAGTTTACAGACCTTGACAACAGTGTAAGTTCCTCAAAAGTTTAAATTCTTACAGAAGCTTTGAATATCAGATAAAGAATTGCTAGAATAATGTCAGATTTATGTTGTTATTCCGTTTCACAGAGTGCTGGATAAGTGCAATCTGACTGGACAGATTCCCTCCACTTTTTTTGACTTGGCGTCCCTTGAGACTCTGAATGTCAGCGACAATCATCTGAACGGACCTGTGATTCTCAACAGCAATGTTAGCCAGATACTGGAACTGATAAACCTTCAAAATAATAACATCACCGAGGCGCCTCAGTCAAGCACTGCGGGCATTTCTATATTGTGAGTACCTTTACTGACCCAACTTTGTCATCTCTACAATTACACTATGGTCGCTTGCACAATTTGGCTCCTGTCAAATGTAAATTTGTGGGTTGATTCTCACAAGTGCTAATGTTCTTATCTCACGTTACTCTAGTTGTTAATGTGCTCATCTTTGTCAAGTGGTGATATTGATTTTGGGTAACTTGATAATGGCACTGAATGGTAATGGCTTGACATTTGAAATTTCAGGCTTCAGGGAAATCCATTTTGTCAATCCCAATCTTCTTTCTCTGGTGTTTTCTGTGAAACATCCAGTGGACAAACCAGCTACGCAACGAATCTAACACAATGTGGAGGCAGGACATGCTCCGGGGTCTTAAAGGTCAACCCAAGTTCCTGCAAGTGCCAACAACCTTATCAGGGCAAACTAGTGTTCAAAGCTCCCTCATTTTCAGATTTAAACAATAATAAGTTATTCCAGAGCCTACAACAATCTCTTCAATCGAGTCTCAATTTCGCTGTGGACGCAGTGTACCTGTGCTGCCTCTATTTTGACAACACCTATTATCTCATTACGCCGGTTCAGTTTTTCCCTCTTAATGATCTGAAGTACTTTGGATACCCAGAGATTATGAGCATCAGTTCTTTCCTCGGTAATCAAGACTATAAGCCGCCTCAAGGATTCGGGCCCTATCTTTTCCTGGCAGATCCATACCAATATCGTAAGAACATGGCAATTACATTGCATACTCTTGGCCTTTGTCTATAAACAATTAAAATGATAAGATGGCCCTAACTATCAGAATAACCCGTGTGTGTGGTTGTTTGCAGAAACATCGAATAAAATGGGCACGGGTGCAATCGTCGGCATAGCCATTGCAGGAGCAGTGTTGGCTCTTGCTATTGTAGCAATAGCCTTTTATGCTTTGAAGCAAAAGAAAAAGGCTGATCTGGCCGTTGAAATCCACAGACCATTCGGTACATTATTGTTCCTGAGTTGAAAACATTAAAATATCAGATTATTTTGGGGCGGGGGGAATTTGAAAAAAACAAAGTTAATATTGATTTTATTTGTTAAGAGAAATGAGATGCACTCTACACTTCAGTCAGATGTGTCACCATTATGATATATTGATACATTTGAAATCCTATAGATATGAGCGAAGTTAACTGATTAACTTGACTCATGTTCATCATATTTTCTGAATATTCAGGAATTTGCAATCTAATTATGTTCAAGTTTTCAATTGGAGACTGATACTGTTAATATGTAAACTATTACAGCATCATGGGGAACGAGTGGTCAAGATGGTGGAGGTGCTCCTAGACTGAAAGGTGCCAGATGGTTTTCCTTCGCTGAAATAAAGAAGGTTACGAATAATTTCTCTGACAGTAACGAAATCGGAGCAGGAGGATATGGCAAGGTATACCTTTTGAAATGCCTCAAGTTATTTTGATCAGTATTATTACAATGATAAAATAGACAGGAGTTCTGCGCTTAGATATCAAGATTGAAACCAATGTGTGCAGTCAACAAGGGCTTGGGTTATGTGTTAACTAAAATGCGTCCTATCTCGGTATCTTTTATTATTTTTTGGGGGAATTTTGTCATAACTTTCATCTCAAATTTGAAACTGCAATCCCAAAAATGGAAGAAACAATTTCATCAATTCGTATTTGCGAACTAAAAGGTTTTGACGTCTCTGAATCACTCCAAATCATCAAAATTGTAAATCCAACTTTCAGAATTTGCAGATCTGTGATTTATGGTATTTCAGCAAAAGTGAACTGTTTTAGCTGACCCTCCCACAATAACTTGAATAAGTCAACATAAGGGCTTTTGGGGTCTCTGCATCACTTCAAATCATCAAGATTGCAGATCGAACAATAAATCTTACAGAATTTGCAAATCTGTGATGTTTTGGATTTCAACAAGCGTTCGTTTTAGCCCTTTAACAACACCTTGAAGAAGATGTCAAACTAAAGGGTTTTGGGGTTTCTGAGCCACTCTAAATTATGAAAATTGCAGATCGAACAATATATCTCAGGATTTGGAGATGTGAGATTTTTCGAATTTCACCATAAACTAGGTGTTTAAGTGGGCCTAATGGATAAGAGCACGTGTTTCCTCCTAAGAGGTCACAAGTTCAAAACCAGAGTGGGTAGAGTATGTATGCTTTCATAGACTTAGCAGTCAAATCGCTGCACGGAGGTGGGTCCCTTGTCCCACAAACAAAAGATCTCATACACCAATTTGATGTCTGGCTTGGCCATGACCTTAAAATTAGATAATAATAATAATAAATTAACCCTTAAACAACACCTTGAGGAAGAAGTCACATATTCTTCACTTCACTCCATAAGACAAAGGTTTTGAATCTGGTTCTAGTGCCCGGAGCATAGCTCAATAACAGATTCTGGAATATTCCATAGATCTGACGGACATAAAGAAAGTCAAACAATCGACTTTACTCATATCTTCGGGAATCAGCAATCCAAATAAGGATGGCCATTCTAATGCTATTTTAGGTTTTACTCATATCTTCAGGAATCAGCAATCCAAATAAGGATGGCCATTCTAATGCTATTTTAGATTAAGTAAATAAGTAAAGGATGGCCATTCTAATGCTAGTTTGGATCAAGTAAATAAGTCACAGACACAACATATGAAGACACAAATTTTAGAGGAAAAGTTCCACTCTCATTTTTACCTTACACAGCCACTCAGTGTTCATGGCTAAGGCTTCTGACAATAGTATACTAGAGCCCTATAAATAGGATTTGTCTTAAAAGGCCATAAACAATAAAAACCATGGTAAACGGGTGAAGGTTAAGAGAGTCTTATAGTCCTCTCTGGAATTTGCAGGTGTACAAAGCAATGCTAGATGGAGGAGAAATGGTGGCCATTAAAAGGGCTAAAAAAGGGTCAATCCAGGGTGGATCCGAATTCAAAAACGAGGTCGAGCTCCTGTCTCGAGTTCACCATAAGAACCTGGTGGGACTCATTGGTTTTTGCTTTGAACAAGAAGAACAGATGCTTGTTTATGAGTACATCCCAAATGGAACTCTAGGAGAAAGTATCTCCGGTAAGAAAATCTCAATTTCATATCACATGATTTTTGCTCTTTCACCATATATATTACTTCAAAGTATTTATTTCTATTGGTTGAAAAACAGGTAAAACGAGTATTCGCCTGGATTGGGGAAGAAGAGTTCGTATAGCCCTAGGGTCTGCTCGGGGATTGGCATATCTGCACGAGCTTGCAGATCCACCCATAATCCACAGAGACGTCAAAACAGCCAACATATTGTTGGACATGAATCTGACTGCCAAGGTAGCAGATTTTGGGCTTTCCAAACTCATTTCAGATGGAGGAGCTGAGGCAGAAGGCAAAAACTACATCTCAACTGAAGTCAAAGGAACACTGGTAATCATTTTGCACTGAACTTATACTAGTGTTGTTGGCAGATCTACTATGGTGGAAAGTTACAGTGAGAGTGAATGTGTTTTTTTGCAGGGGTACCTGGATCCAGAGTACTACACAACGCAGCAGCTCAGCGATAAGAGCGATGTCTACAGTTTCGGTATTGTTTTGCTGGAGCTTGTTACAGCAAGGCCCCCCATTAAGGACGGGAAATTTATAGTTAGACTGGTGAAGGCGGCCCTGGAGAAGGGGGGTATAAGTGGCTTGCAAGGGGAGGTAATGGATCCCTTATTAAGAAAATCTGCTGAGACTGAAACCCTCACAGGGTTTGAGCGGTTCTTGGGCTTGGCACTGAGCTGCGTCGAGGAATCGGGTGTCGAGCGACCATCGATGAGGGAAGTAGTGAAGGAGCTGGAATTGATTATGGAAATGGGTTCAGGCTTCTCTGCGGACTCCATATCAGCACGGAGAAACAGCTTTGTTAAGAAGGGGCAGCCCCCACTTCCTTATTATGGTCAAGATATGGAAGCAGGTAATTCTAGTGGGTTTGTGCCGAGTAATAGCGATGTGTTTGAATATAGCGGAGGATATCCAATGTCTGCCAGGTGAAGGATCTTTCTCGCCAAGGCTTTTTGTATTTTTATTAATAAACAAAGGCACACCAAAGTATGCTGAACTCAGCGTTTTTCTGGGTAATATTGTTTTTTCCTTTCTGAAGGCCATGTTTTATGGAAATATGGTTGGAAAAAGGATAAGTTTTAGGGAATGATTCTTGGAAAAAGGATTAGTTTATTGATGAAAATTTACTATGCACAACATTATTTTAAAAGATCTGTCTTAATATTGTTTTAATATTTAAATATTTCATATGAATAGATAAGTGGGTCATAAATTTGGATGGTTTTTAAAAAAAATCTTAATTTGTTTAATTTAAATAAAGTTTTAACATGATTTAGATAATTGTTTAATTATTTGAACTAATGATTTTTTTTCAATATAAATTAGTATTATGTTATTATAAAGGTAATGTGTGATTTTATAAGTATTCAATATGGAGTTGACAGTGTTTTTTTTAAAATAAAAATAAAATATTTTCTAAATAGAAAAGTAATATTTATTATTATAGAAAATAAAAATGAATATATTCATGTTTAGTTAATTTTAATTAAAAACATTATGCAACATTAATAACTCCAACCTCACTCCCTGTTATATAATTTGTTGTTGATACTATAACTTAATATGATAAACATATTTCACTCACTCTAAGTCATAAACTAATATGATAAACATATTTCATTCTCTCTAAATCATAAATAAAATCTTTCAATGTCCATATATGTAATATAATTTCATATTAATGTTAAAAAATAAAATAAAAAATATCAAGTACTTCCTAATAAGAATAACAAATGCAGTCAACTTTTTTCTGGATATTGATGTTTTTCTTTTTTCAAAGTCATGCTTTATAGAAATATTGTTGGAAAAATGATAAGTTTTATGGAATTATTTTTGGAAAAAAATTAATTTATTATTGAAAATTTACTATGCAATGACTATTTTAAAACCTCTTTAATAGTCCATTAGGTCTTGGATGATATATTGGACATGATGAAGATGTAATCTTGCTAAGCTTACAAAAAAGACTCTTTCATAAAAAAATTAATTGTAAATTATTTTTTTCATTATAAATTTAATTTGTATATATTATAAAAAAAATATTAAAAATTATGATAATGATAATTAACGTTCATTAAGGCCAATAGACCTTAAAAGAGTAAAATATTAATTGCAATTAAACCTTATTTTTAATTAAAAATTATTAATAAAATTATATTCAAAATTATTACTATAAATGTATAGATAATGATGATGATGATGATTAAGGTCCACTTAAACCAATGTTGTCTATCGGACTTCAAGAAAAGAAAAATAATTTACTTGTGGTTCAAAAAGAAGAGAAAGAAGAGCTCCAAGATAGCTATAGTTGGGTTGGCTTAATAAGTCAAGAAGATTGGAGGAGTGGGTTGGCTTAATAAGTCAAGAAGATTGGAGGAGTGGCAGTTGTTAGTGAATTGACAGCGGATGTGAGTAAGAGATGTGAAAAAGAAGTGTTTTTAATCTTCCACCTTCTTAGTATCACAAATATGACATGTTCTAAATTCTATCATCCCATCGAGTCTTGTAAATGCTATCATCCCATGGAGTCTTGGGAGTAGACCACCACCGATTTCACTTCGAAGCTCATGAAAATTAGTTCTTATCCTAACCATGTTCAGTTTTTTCTTAGTGCTAGTCAACACAAAGAGATAATTATCCTTATCAAAGGTTAACATGAACCATTACTAATATACTCACTATAAAGGATAAAAAAAATTAATACACTCACTATAAAGGATAATTTTTTTAATATAAATCTATGATACCTCAAATATTTTTAATTAATGTAGATGTATTTTATTAAGTATATTAATATTTTATTTTATTTTAATGTTTTTATAAATTATATTTTGATTTATAAATAAAAAATTATATATCTTATTTAAATATGTTTTATTTTTTAAATATTATATTGATGAAGATGATAATGATGGTTAATATTCAATAAAATTTATCTTATTTATTAGATTTTAAGAAAATAAGATATTGAATAGAATTTTCTATAATTTTATTTGTATGTTCCCAAATAAATGAGAGAAGTGCTTCATCACCACAATTTTGTTGATTAAAAGGTAAATAAACATTTTATTAAATTTATAGATGATTTATTACAATATATTTATGATATTAAGAAAAAAAAAATTCCAGTATTAAATTTTTTTTTATTATTTTAAATATTTTTTTTAATATTTAAATATTAGATATGAAATGTTTTATGAGTTAGATAAGTGGGCTATAAATTTGGATGATTCTTAAAAAATTCATAATTTGTCTAATTTAAATAAAGTTTTTAAATTATTTAATTGAATTGTTTAATCACTTGAGGTAATTATTTCTCTTAAAAATAAATAACTATTATGTTATTACATTTTAAAATGTATAATTTCATATGTGCATGGAGATGACTGTGTCCTTAAATGAAAATAAAATATTCTCTAAATAGAAAAATAATATATGTTACAATAAAAAACAAAAGTAGATACACATGTTTAGTTAGTTTTAATTACAGACATTTTACAACATCAATAATTCCAATGTCATCATTCAATTTGGTGTTGATATTATAATCCAATATGATGAATATATTTCACTCACTCTTAGTCATAAATAAAATATTTCAACGTTCACATATGTAATATAATTTCATGTCAACTTTCAAAAAAAAGATAAAGTTAATAAATAAAATAAAAAAACAGTAGGTACTTCTTAATAAGAATAGGAGAGGCAATGAGGTTTTTCTGGATAATGTTGTTTTTTTCCTTTTTGAAAGCCATGCTTTGTGTAAATATTGTTGGAAAAAGTATAAGTTTTATGGAATTATTCTTGAAAAAAGAATTAGCTTATGGTTGAAAAATTACTATGTAAGGATTATTTTAGAAATAAAAAAATTATATATCTTATTATATCTCCCACACGCATGGTATTACTTATTCAGTTTTGACTTTGACTTCCTGTTAGTTTGACTTTCACCAAAAATTTATGATGATGATGATGGTGATGATGGTTAACGTCCACTAAGACCAATATTTGGTCTATCTGACCTAAAGAAAAGAGTTATTTAATTTGATTTAAGATTTTATTCCCATGCTCAAAAAGCTTGGAGAGAAACCTCTTGAGCTCACTATAATTTTGACATCTTAAAAGGCTAGGAAGGTCAGTATTGCAACAAAGACTATGAAATTGAACTCTAATGTGGTTGTATGCAGGGCACTCTAAGAGGAAGTGATTTTCATCCTTGATGTTCATATTCTCACAGAGATGGCAGATCCTTTCCATCCATGGTGTTTTAGGAACTGTCCAACGACTTGTTTCACTATGGAGCTCATGAGAGTTCATTCTAATCTTGGTTATATTAATTTTCTTCTTTGAGCTAGTTAAAACAGAGAGATACTTTTGATCTTATAAGGTGGGGTTGATGACCTCCTTATAATATCTTAATTTTCTTTTAGCTACTAGATCTTTCTCACACCACATTTTTTCTTTGAACTTAGAAGTGAATTTTTTTTTAAAGTTATTAATGTTTTGCAATGCAACATTCTCGTCGATCTCCCAATGGTTTAACCAGGCTCTGGTGTCTTTATACCAACCTCGTTTAAGCCTTAGGTGGTTTTGGTTAGAATTTAAAGCTAGCTTAGGAAGTCTACGGTCTCCTATGCTATTGAGATTGTGCTTGTACAACAGAAGCCTAGTCATAGCTAAGCTCCCGATAGGGAAAAGACTCACTTCTATAAGGAGAATAGGATAGGGTGTATTGCTTTTAATTTTAAGGTTATATGTTATAAAACGCTTTTGGATTTTCTCAATATTTCTCTAGGATTCTCTAGAGATGTTGCAACCCCAAACCTCACATCCATATAAGATAATAGGAGTGACTAAAGTTTCAAAGAGGAACTTCTTTCTATCCCACATTACGAGGTTTGTCGTTTTACAATTATTTTCAAGACCAAAATAAGCTTTCCACCCCCCATTAATCCTTTTTTGAATGCTATAGTTCTAGTTGAGCTTGTGATGAATATCATTTCCTAGGTACCTGTAAGATGACACTTCCTCCAAGTTACTATTGTCATACATAAAATTAGCGTAAGTGTCCTTCTTGGATTTGATAATCATAACTTTTGTTTTGTTAGTGTTAACAGACATACCCATGGTAGAGCAGAAATCCTTAAGAAGTCTAAGTTGCTTATCAAGATCAGATGAGCACCTTGCGAGAAGAACAATATCGTCAGCATAGAGAAGAAGGATGATGACTATCCTAGCTAAGATCGTGCCAGCACATCCTACTTCCTCTAAACAACCTTCTAGCTTGTCGATGTAAATGCAAAATAGGGTAGGGGAGAGGGGGCAACCTTGTTTAACTCTGATATTACACTTAATATCTTTCGACCACCCCTCATTGCTCTTTAACTTGGCAATTACATTCTCATATAACCTTATAGCAGCCGCTCTTAGCTCGAAAGGAACATTTAGCTCTTATAATCTATTCCATAGATTATTTCTAAGAACCGTATCGAAAGTCTTTCTAAAGTCCACAAAGAAATAGAAGAGATTGGATTTATCATTGTGGCATTCCTCCACAATGATCCTAAGCATAAAGAGGTGGTCCGTTGTTGAGTGTTGTGTTTTAAAACCCGTTTTGCCTTTAGCCCACTTACCTTCACTTTCAAGCCAAATGCTCAACTTCTTTTCCAAAATAATACCATATAACTTGGCTAAGAGAGGGTTGATCATAATTGTTCGATAATTAGAGGGGTTATTTGTATCCCCACTTTTAAAAATAGGGATAATGAGGCTCTAAGTCCAAGGTTTAAGGAATCCTTGCTTGACCGCTTGGTTGAAAATCTTGTGGATGTGGGGGATGAGGACAGGACCTCCAATTTTTAAGATTTCCACCTGGCAACCTTCAATGTCTTTAGCTTTCCCATTTGTCAGGCGTTTAACCCCAAAATCAATGTCTTCTAATGAGAAAAATTCTTTCGTTATGAGCAGGGTTTCAAAATCCTTGTCCTTTGGAGATTCATAGAGATTTTTAAGATAGGAATTCCAGTCGTGTAAAGCAATTTTATTATTATCTTTAGTTTTCCTAGTTAGAATCTACTTCCAGAATTTCTTAGGAGCCACCTTTGAGAGGTGTAAGAGATTCTCTTGTTTTTTACGAATATATTGTCTTTTTTTCCTTTTAGTTAGGGCTTTGTAGATTTTTATCTTGTTAATTTTGAGAGATTCATCAACAACTTCCTTAATTGCTCTCCTCGCACTTTTACATTTTTTATCATACCATGGGTTGGTTTTGCTATTTATTTTATTACTTGAGACTTCAATTGAGAACTTGTTAATAGAATATGAGAGGGTTGTAGTAAAATTATGATAGAGGTCATCTATGTTGTCTATACTAAATAAAGGAATCAAATTAGTTTTTAATTCATTTAGAAAGAGATTGTTTTTATTTCTATCAAAGATTAAGTTCGTTTGACTATAAGGATTATCTTCTATGGGATCTCTATGCATGAAAAAATTGAGAGTTATGAGTAAAGGCCTATGATCAGAGTCAGGCTCGTGGTCGTCTAAGATGTCAAAATTTATTATTTCGTTGTATAAAGGGAGATCGGAAATAACATATTCTACCACGCTCCTGCCAAGCCCATGGATGCAGGTCATCTGGCTAGAATTGGGCGACTTCTTTAGACCGTTGCAAATTGATGCAGGGGCATTAGACACTAGCTAGCAATGTAGGAGTTTTGTCCACATGTTGTGGCTAGGAGGGTTCGAAATCCTTGAATTGTAACAGCTAGGTGTCAATACCTCAGCTGACTGTTTTTATTTAGATTAGTTAGGATTGGTAGAAGTCGAATAGTTAGATTCGATCCATCTGTCAGTTCAGTTATTTGAATAATTTGTAATTAGACCTTTGATTTCCAGAACGGTCCTCTCAGAGGAACCGAAGAGTCATATATTGATGTATATATGTGTATTCCTCGAATGCATTGAAGGGATAAGAGAAGGAGAGAGAGATTCTGCAATAAAATCTGTGTATTAAACAATCACTTCCAGTTAAATGAATTTCAGTTCCCATCGGCTATCCAATTGTCTTAGATTGTTATTCGAGAGGAGTTTGTTTAAGTTGTGAGGCGATTGAACAATGTCTTGTATGTAACTGTTGAATCGAGTCATTGTACAATTGTGGTATCTCTATGTTCGTTGTCCCCTTGAAATGTTTGAATAATTGGAAACCCCAACCATAGACGAAGAGTGAGTGTGAAACCGTGATCGTTGAGCTTTGTTTAGTGGTAATAGAAATCCCTCTTAATAAAGAAAATTACGTTTGTTCGTTGGAAATTGGAAATTCCTAACCGGAGTCAGACCCTGAGTTAAAGAGTCATAGGATAGCGTAGCCGACTTAAACCCTGGTTAAGCACTAAACCAAAACCGCGAGCGGATTTGCGGAAGCGGATTGCCCATATCGCACTGCTTTTGCGGGTTGAGTGGTATTCCCAGAATTGGAGCGATTCCATAGAGCCTTCAACACGTGGCACAGGACGGGGGTCCAAAACTGCCTTCCAATGTGCGCCATCGTGCATTAACGCTCGACCAAGGATATTGAACGATATCGCCAGAGACCGTCGATCTGGTGGGATGTCATCGAACGGTGGTCGGTTGATGAAGGTGCGCGAACGATAACTAAGGTACGTCGTGCATTTGATTTGGCCATCGATCGTAGAGGTGGGGCCCGGTGTGAGGGTTTATTATACAGTCATTTGTTTAAGAAATAGAGCGTCGGTATTAATATATAACGCGCGAAGGATTAAACCTTGGTTATAAAGTTGGAGATAAAATATAAGCTGGAGTTACAATTTAACATTCAAAGGCTGCTGAATGTATTTATTTATCAATTTTCTCCAAAATTGATAAATAAAATTGCCAAGAAAATAAAGAACCACGTGGGGGTTAACCAAGGGAAATGCTGACAGAGCGAGCGTAGCGAACCGGCTCTCCTTAGAGGGGTCCGAATTCAATTTTGTTGCGTCATTTGTGGTGTCAGAGCCATTTTTTTTGAGTTTTTTTTGCAGATAACTGACATGGAAATCCGAGTTGGTTGAGGTGCTGGCAGAAGGAGACTTGTTGCCAACGCAGAGGTGTTGGAGATTTTGCAGAGGTTCGAAGCCAGAGTGGATGCCATGGAGCGAAGACAGACTAGAGATCTTGAAGACATCAGCAAACCTGAAACAGAAGAAGCGGAAGAAAATGTTGAGATTCCTCCTGACATGAGGCTCCTTAGAACTGTTCTGGGGTCTGCAGTTAAGCCCATAATTGAAGTGTCGAGTTATGCAGGGGGACTGAATCCAGAGGAACTGGTGGACTGGATAAATGAAATGAACAAGTTCTTTGATTATGAAGAAATAAGTGAAGATAAAAAGGTCAAGTTTGCAGTGACAAAGCTGAAAGGACATGCTGCACTTTGGTGGGATGGAGTGCAGGCAGAAAGGAGGAGAGTTGGCAAGCAACCTATCAAGAGCTGGACCAGAATGATGGCTAAACTAAAAGGTAAATTCTTGCCTAATGATTATCAGCTGACATTGTATAAGCAAATGCAGAACCTGAGACAGAGGTTGCTGACAGTAAAAGAATACACGGAGGAATTCTACAGAGTGAGCATAAGGGCTGGGAAATTCCAAGACACACCAGAGAAGACTGCTAGATATGTGAATGGACTCAAGCTGGAGATCCAAGATGAGATTGGTCTTCTGTATCCTAAGACAAGGAGAACTCTTAGGCTCACTGTGATGGCTCACAGCGTAGCAGAAAGTCCCGAGGAAGTTAATACAAGAAGAGAGGTACTTTGTGGAAAGGGAAGTCGAGTGGTAGAGGTGCCTACCACCAAAGGGATGGAGGTAATAGTAGCTCACCTTAGAATGCATCTACGTAGGATGATGCAATGGGCAGAAGGGGTTCTTGGCGAGGGAAAGGAAGAGGAGGGCAAGAGATGAGGCAGAGGTAGAGAGTCGAGGTGTTATAGATGTCAGCAAGTGGGACATAAGCACTATGGAGCAACCCGAGAGAATGTGGGTGTCGGACCAAGAAATGGTCGTTGTTGCCTGTGCTGGAGAAGAGGCGGGAGCTGAAGAAGAAATTCTTCCAAAAGAGGCGAGATTCCTCGGTGGTTAATAAGAACCTGCTGAAAGCAAGCAGAAGAGGTCACTTTGGCTCGCACAAAGGAAGACTTTGTTTAGGAGCATATGCAAAGTCCAGGGAAAATGCTGCCAGCTAGTCATTGATAGTGGCAACACAAACAATCCAGTTTCCACTGAGGTGATAGAGAAGTTGAAGCTAAAGAAAAGGGAGAATCCAACTCCCTATAGGGTGTCCTGGCTACATAAAAGGCACCAGCTGATTGTAAAAGAACAGTGTGAGATAGAGTTGCAAATGGGCAAATACAAAGATAAGGTCCTGTGTGATGTAATGCCCATGGATGTGTATCATATACTGCTGGGTAGACCTTGACAGTTTGACAGAGCAACAATGCATGATGGCAAGAAGAACACTTACAAGTTTTTCAAGGATGGGGTACATCATACATTGATACCCATGGAAGAAGGAGAGCCATCAAGTAGATTGATTGATCCAAAGACCTTGTTGCTGAGCGGGAAGGAATATCTGCAACAGATAGAAGAAGAAGAGGTAATTTTTGCTTAAGTTTTAAAACCTAAGGTAGTTCTTACTTCTACAAATATTTCCGATTTGCCAATAGAAATCCAAGAGATGTTAGACAATTATTGTGACATTGTTGTGGATGATTTACCTAATGAGCTGCCACCTGTGAGAAAGATCAACCATCAGATAGATTTTATCCATGGTTCAAATCTTCCAAATAAGGCAGCCTATAGAATGACTCCCATAGAAAATGAGGAAATCAGGAGACAAGTACAGGAATTGGTGGACAAGGGACTGATCAGAGAAAGTTTGAGTCCATGTGCAGTACCAGCAGTCTTGATCCCAAAGAAGGATGGAGGCTGGAGGATGTATACTGATTCCAGAGCAATCAATAAGATAACAATCAGGTACAAATTCCCTTTGCCCAGAGTTGAGGATTTGATGGGAATTTTTGAGTGGTGCTAAATATTTCAAAGATAGATTTAAAAAAGTGGATACCATCATATTAGAATAAGAGAGGCAGGAGTGGAAAATGCCTATAAAACAAATGAAGGATTATATGTGAATGGATGGTAATGCCTTTTGGGTTGTCAAATGCACCTAGCACTTTTATGAGACTTATGAATGAAGTTTTGAAAGAATTCATTGATAAATTTGTGATAGTGTATCTAGATAATAAATTAGTTTTCAGCAAAACTAAAGAAGAACATCTGAGGCATCTTAATTATGTCTTGAAGAAGTTGCACCGAGAGAAACTGCTGATAAACTTAAAGAAATGCTCATTCATGAAGGAAGAGTTGCTGTATTTAGGCTTTTTTGTTTCTGCAGAAGGATTGAAGATGGACCCAGAAAAGCTTAAGGAAATTGTGGAGTGGCCTTCACCCATAAATGTTTTTGAGGTAAGAAGTTTCCATGGACGTGCCAATTTTTACACGAAATTTATAAGAAAATTTAGTAAGATTAATGCACCCATCATTGAGACAATAAAGAAGAGAAAACAACCATTTAAGTGGACTGCTGAAGCAGAAAGAAACTTTAAAGTTTTGAAGCAAAAGATAACCGAAAAGCCTATTTTGATTCTACCTGATTTTACTTAACCATTACAAGTAAAGTGTGATTCCAGTGGGGAAGCCATTGGAGCTGTGTTGAGTCAGGATGATAGGCCTGTAGCCTATTTCAGTGAAAAACGGAATGACACTAGAAGAAAGTATTACTCTTACGGGAAGGAATTCTATGCAATTTTTCAGGCATTGAAAAAGTGGAGACATTATTTGATGTCCAGGGAATTTGTATTATATTCTAATAATCATGCTCTATAGTATATTGTACAACAACCCAAGTTTAATCATAAACATGCCAAATGGGTTGAGGATCTCCAAGGTTTTAATTTTGTTTTGAAACACATAAGTGGCCAAGAAAATAAAGTAGCTGATGCTTTGAGTAGGAGGCACATGCTTGTTCAAGAAACAAATTTTGAAGTTGTAGGATTTGATTTTCTCAAAGAATTGTATAAAACAGATCTAGATTTTAAAGAAGCATTTGAGGCATGTAGTAACCCTGTTTTAACAGATAGAAGCCAGTGGCTGGATTATTTCCTGCAGGAGGACTTGTTATTCAGAAGAAGCCAACTGTGTGTACCAAAATGTTCCATGAGAGAAAATTTGATCAAAGAGAAGAATAGTGGTGGACTTGCTGGACACTTTGGTACTGATAAGACTTATGAGCAGCTGAGTCACTTCTATTACTGGCCTAAGATGAGAACAGAAGTGGATAATTTTGTGAAGAATTGCAAAATCTGTCAATATGCCAAAGGAAGGAGCCAGAATGTAGGATTGTACACTCCCTTGCCTATTCTAGACAGGCCTTGGGACATGTTGAGTATGGATTTTGTTCTAGGATTGCCCAAGACTCAGAGAGGGAATGATGCAGTCTTTGTTGTAGTGGACAGATTCTCCAAAATGGCACATTTTATTCCATGCTATAAAACTAGTGATGCCATCCATGTTGCTAACTTGTTTTTCAAAGAAGTTGTTAGATTGCATGGGTTGCCCAAGAGTATTGTTTCAGACAGAGACACCAGATTTGTGGGTCATTTTTGGAGGACAATGTGGAAGAAACTTGGTACCAAACTGAGTTTCAGCTCAGCTTATCATCCTCATACTGATGGAAAAACTGAGGTAGTGAATAGGAGTCTGGGAAATTTGTTGAGAAGTCTTGCAGGAGAGCATCCCAAGCAGTGGGATCATATTTTTCCCCAGGCATAATATGCATATAATGACTCACCGAACAGGAGCACAGGGTAGATTCCATTCCATATTGTTTATGGAATGCACCCCAAAGGAATATCAGAGTTGAGAAATCTGGGAAGGGCAGAACTGAGGAGTGCGGATGGTGAGGAATTTGCTTCCGAAATCCAGGCCATACATGAACAAGTGAAACAATGATTACAAGGCAGCAGCATCAGATACAAAAGCTGAGCAGAAAAGAAGTTCATTTTGAAGTAGGAGATCAGGTTTTGGCACACTTGAGAAAGGAGAGATTCCCAAAGAAGCAATATAACAAACTGAAGTTAAAAAAGATTGGGCCATGCAAGATACTTAGAAAGTTTTTTGCAAATGCTTATGAGATTGAATTACCTCCTGATGTTGGAATATCTCCCAATTTTAATGTTGCAGATTTGTACAAGTATGAGGATGATGGTGCAGAAGAAAGGTCAGCAGACAAGGAACAGATTGAGTGGAAAGAACAACTACCTCCAGCACAACCATTGCAACCAGAGAAGATATTGGACAAAAGAGTACACAGGAAGACCAGAGGACAAGAGTTCTTTCAGTACTTGATCAAATGGAAGGACAAGCCAGAGGAAGATGCCACTTGGATGACTGAAGGAATGTTGCAGAAGATAGGCAGCTCAGTGGAAGAGCTCATGGACAGGAGCCCATGAAGAAGATTTCCCTCGGGAGTCTGATGCAGGGGCATTAGACACTAGCCAGCAATGTAGGATTTTTTTCCACATGTTGTGGCTAGGAGGGTTCGAAATCCTTGAATTGTAACAACTAGGTGTCAATACCTCAGCTGACTGTTTTTATTTAGATTAGTTAGGATTGGTAGAAGTCGAATAGTTGGATTCAATCCATCTGTCAGTTCAGTTATTTGAATAAGTTGTAATTAGACCTTTGATTTCTAGAACGGTCCTCTCAGAGGAACCGAAGAGTCATATATTGATGTATATATGTGTATTCCTCGGATGCATTGAAGGGAGAAGAGAAGGAGAGAGAGATTCTACAATAAAATCTGTGTATTAAACAATCGCTTCTAGTTAAATGAATTTTTGTTCCCGTCGGCTATCCAACTATCTTAGATTGTTATTCGAGAGGAGTTTGTTTAAGTTGTGAGGCGATTGAACACTGTCTTGTATGTAACTGTTGAATCGAGTCATTGTACAATTATGGTATCTCTGTGTTCGTTTTTCCCTTGAAATGTTTGAATAATTGGAAACCCCAACCACAGACGAAGAGTGAGTGTGAAACTGTGGTCGTTGAGCTTTGTTTAGTGGTAATAGAAATCCCTCTTAATAAAGAAAATTACGTTTGTTCGTTGGAAATTGGAAATTCCTAATCGGAGTCAGACCCTGAGTTAAAGAGTCACAGGATAGCATAGCTGACTTAAACACTGGTTAAGCACTAAACCAAAACCGCGAGAGGATTTGCGGAAGCGGATTACCCATATCGCACTGCTTTTGCAGGTTGAGTGGTATTCCCAGAATTGGAGCGATTCCATAGAGCCTTCGACACGTGGCATAGGACGGAGGTCCAAAACTGCCTTCCAATGCATGCCATCGCGCGTTAATGCTCGACCAAGGAGATTGAGCGATATCGCCGGAGACCGTCGATCTGGTGGGATGTCATCGGACGGTGGTCGGTTGATGAAGGTGCGCGGACAATAACTAAGGTACGTCGTGCATTTAATTGGGCCATCGATCGTAGAGGTGGGGCCCGGTGCGAGGGTTTATTATACAGTCATTTGTTTAAGAAATAGAGCGTCGATATTAATATATAACGCGCGAAGGATTAAACCTTGGTTATAAAGTTAGAGATAAAATATAAGCCGGAGTTACAATTTAACATTCAAAGGCTGCTGAATGTATTTATTTATCAATTTTCTCCAAAATTGATAAATAAAATTTCCAAGAAAATAAAGAACCACGTGGGGGTTAACCAAGGGAAATGCTGACAGAGCAAGCGTAGTGAACCATCTCTCCTTAGAGGGGTCCGAATTCAGTTTTGTTGCGTCACAAATTATGAGATCCCGAGCACTACAGAGCTTGACTAGCTCTGACCCAAACAAATTATCCTCGAGGTCTTCAAAGCTCCTTTTGTACTGGCTAGCTAGAGTAAGGTCTTCGTCTAACCAAAGAGGATTGGGGTTGGAATGATTGCTTAGAAGAATAGCTTGGTTTCTTGAAGTTCGAGCATTAAAGTCACCCATTAAAAGGATATTACCTTCATTCCTTAGGCTGGAAATATCATTCTCTAAACCATTGTAAGGACTATTTTTATCTAGATTCTTTTTCTTATAGAAGTTAGAATTAATGGGGTAAAAATAATAGATTGCTATGTAGGTCTTTTTATCATTAATGTCAATAATGTCAATCCAACTATATTGGTTGTAAGGGTCGTTTTTATAAATCCTAGCATGGGGGGAGATGTTCTTCTTAATTTAGCAAGCTATGCCCCCAATGCCTCTATGGGAGGATCGCTTGTTCCATGTAGACCATAGTGCAAAGCCATCTATGTTAGGGACCTTATATTCTTTGTGCTCCCAAGTTTCAACAAGAAATATAATATCAACATCATTTGAGATCCAACTTAGCTTGGGGCTTGGGGCCTTTGTTCCATGGAAAGCCCCGACAGTTCCAAGAAAGAATTCAGAGCATGTTGAATTGCTATTTATTACTATATTTTTGGTCTCTATCTCGAATAACGACTTTTCTGTTTCTGATTATTGCCCATTTTCCTTCCTTCCTAGCTTCTTTTACCTTTTGAACCTCCTTTCTTAATACTGCTTGATCTTATGGAATGCGATCTTCGTTTATAAATATTCTCGTTCCTTTTAGGCTTGAGGTTTTACTAAGTAGGTCATACTTATGGTCAATAGAGCTCACCTTTATTCGGATTAGCCTTTCTTTATTCTCAGTAATTTCCCTAACCTTGTTGCTTTTGTGAAACATGTGGTTTCAATTTGTGATCTATTATGTAATTCTGTCTGGGCTATTGCTAAAGTATCATCGCCTACCTCCTCTTTCAAACCGAAGATTATAAGGTTCAAGGCCCTTTTATTACGCTCATGGTCTAATTCGATCAATTTTTTCATTTCATCTTTAATTGGTTTGATATCTAATTTACCTACCCCACTATTTAGGGTGAGATTGTTGTTAACTTTTCCTTCTAGTTATTTAATCATGTCCTTCATTTTAAGACTCTCTATATTATCAGCATGCCCCACTATTTAGGGTGAGATTGTTGTTAACTTTTTCTTCTAGTTCTTTAATCATGTCCTTCATTTTAAGACTCTCTATATTATCAGCATCTCCTTGCTGAGATGTTTGGTTCGTATCTTGCTCTTGTTTTCTATGACCTGCAACCTAGTTTCCATTGCCTCCATTTTATTCTCCAATAGTTCTATTTGTTTTTGGATCTTGTCTTCAAGAGATGTGAATTTGTTTTCCAGCATGGCTTCTAACTGGGTTTGTAGCTTGACTTCTCTTTCTTCTCTACGTTTCTCTAAAGACTCTATATACTCATAAAGGCTCTGTAGAGTAATTATGCTAGGTCTAACTTTGGTAATCTTTGGTAGTTGTGGTGAATTATTCATACTTGAGAATATATGAGCATATATGTATTAGAAAAATATAAGGAATGTGTGCACCTGAATATGAGCAAATCCGACAACAGACCTCAAGTCCAAGGTCCGAAAATTTATCGAGAAAAAATCACCACAAACCCAAGTATGAATTTTCACGGCAGACCCAAGTATTAATCGAGAGAATTTTCACCCCAGAATTCACCCCAGACCCAAGTATTAATCGAGAAAATTCACCGCAAAATTTTCACCTCATAATTTCACCCCAGACCCAAGTATTAATCTAGAAAATTCACTGCATACCCCAAGTATTAATCAAGAAAATTCACCACATAATTTCATCGCAAACCTAAGTATTAATCGAGAAAATTCACCACAATTTTTTTACGGCAGAATTTCACTGCAGACCCAAGTATTAATCCAGAAAATTCATGGCAAACCCAATAACAAAGTAGATAAATGTCTTTTTGGTTATCCATAGTTCAACATTGGGAATTTATTTTTTGTTATTTATTATTATTATTATTTAAATTTATTTATTTGTAAGGTGATTGGTTGAGGTCTTATTATGGGTTGTTTAGCAGCTTCTATTTCTATTAGTTATTAATTTTTTGTTTTTTGTTTTATTTCCTTTTTATTTAAAAATTTTCCTTTTTTCTTTTCCCTATTATTTCCATTTTCATGAATTATAGTTTTTTCTCAATATTTTGTCTTTTCTTATGTTTTTTTTTTAAGATAACCAATTTTAAAGAGGAAAAAATAATTAAAAAATATTTTCCCAATAATTTTTTTAAGTTTTATTACTTTTTAATTTGACTTATAATTGTTTTCCTTTTTCTATTTTTAATTCCAATACATTAATTACACTTTGTTTTCTTGTTTACACATAGCTTTTATAATTAATAATTATTATGATAATTATTTATTAGTTTTTAAGATCTTGTGAGTATTATAATTAATAATTAATATGATAATTAGTTATTAGTTTTTAAAATCTTGTGAGTATTATAGTTATTAATTTTTAGGATCTCATTAACTCTTTTTCCTCAACTTTTTTGAATATGTTTTATTTAAGGAATTTTTTTATAATTTATGCTTCCAAATATATCAAAAATTCAAAAAATTGACCTTATAACAAGAAATTGTTTTTTTTTTTTCAATTATTCCTTCGGTGTGTCTCTGATTAATGTTTGCAAGTCAAAGGATTTGAAACTCCAGCTACGATAGGATAGATAGCACATGAGACTTTTAGGCGTATAAAACAATTTCAGTTTTGGTAGGCTTTTTACGCTTTCAGATGGCCAACAGACCTGGTTTCCTTCGGGCAGGTTGAGGCCAAAGTCTGAATTTTATATTTTGTAGCCCGTCCTTCAAATATAAATAGAAAATAGTATGGTCCTACCAAATTTACAAAAAAAAAGAAAAAGAAAAAAAAAACTCTAGCTAGGGTATTATCAAGATCTCACTTTGAAGTTCCATATTCTATTTCAAGTAGTTGGAGTTAATATGTGAATTTTGTTAAAGTCGTTTAATACTAAATCACAAATCATAGACAAACCTATAATTTTTAGAATTAAAAAAAAGGTTAATTGATATATTTTATTTATTATAATATTCATTTTTTTAATGATTTTGTATACCAAATAAACTAAATATTTTGATTAGAAACTAAGTGTTTTGATACCCATCTATAGGTACTAGTGATTTAATTTATATAATTGTGCTAGTTATAATTTAGTTGTTAAATTAATAGTAAAATAATTGTTATTAAGAATTATTCATAAATATTAATTAATTTGTCTTTACAATTTAATTTAAAAAATAATTTAATATTAAATCACAAATTATAGATCATCTCAACTCAATTTTGCTCTACTAAAAAAAGAGATGCTATTTGAGATAACAATAAAAGTTTTGTTTCATATTCCCATGCCTTCACTACCACAAACACAATTGCATTCAACTCTATATCAATCATGTTCAATTCTCATGAACTTTGTATGAGACAATTGGTTGTGCAAAAGGAGTTTCTTGGAATTGACATTTCACTGAGTTGAAACTAAGTTTCTCCATATTAATTTGAACCAAACAGTGCCAAAAAAATAAAGTTATAAAGCTTCATTACAACCAATAAGATAAGACTCTCACCAAAAAACAACATTTTCACTTTTATTTACATTTTTTATAAAAAATTTAATTGATCCAAACTAAACCATTACTAAATAACACTTATTTAAATATATTTTAATTTTAAAATATTATATTGATAAAAATGGTTCACATTCAATAAAACTTAAAACTTATATGATTTACTATAACTTAAAAAAATAAAAGATTAAATAAAATTTTGCAACGTTTTATTTCTATGTTCAGAAATAAGTCAGATAAGTGCTTCTATTTCTATAAGTGCTTCCATTTCTATGTTCAGAGATAAGTGCTTCATCACCACAATTTTTTTTGGGTTAAAAGGTAAATAAAACATTGAAAACATTTCATTAAATTTATAAATGGTTTATTACAATATATTTATGACATTAAGATTTTATTTTGTTTTTTTTTATCCCCTAAAGATAGTATTAAATATTTTTAATATTTAAATATTTGATATAAAATGTTTTATGAGTTAGATAAGTGGGTTATAAATTTGGATGATTCTTAAAAAAAAATTATTTATTTATTTTAAATAAAATTTTTAGATGATTTAGTTAAATTTATGGAAAATTTTAAGGGTTAATATTATTAGGTGAGCTAATTTTTCATGACTTTAAAAAAAAAAAATAGTCAATTTCTATTTTTTATAAAAATGATTCATCCAAATTTTATAATATAAAATTATTTTACATTAAAAATCTCCAACATTACATAGAGAGTATATATAAAATCATTATAAATTTGATGATTTTACAAATACATCAATAAATATTTTATAGTTGCATATTAGGGACTAGTGATATTCGTCAATATTTTTAAACTTCAAAAAAAATTTCCATCCTTAACATTTTCCTTTGTTAAATTTAAGTTTTTCTTTTTTTCTCTCTACAATTATTACATATTTTTTTATTGTTCTAAATATTTTTTTAATATTTAAATATTCTATATTAAATGTTTTATGAGTTAAATGTGGGTTATAAATTTGGACGACTCTTAAAAAAAAGAAGTTCTTGTTTAATTTAAAATAAAGTTTTAAGATGATTTAGTTAATTGTTTAATCACTTGAGTTAATTATTTTTCTTAGATATAAATAATTATTATCTTATTACAACTTAATATAGGGCAATGTGCCTCCGGATGCGAATGTCTGCCTGGGGTGATGGGACGTCAGTCCCTACGCGACTCCCGAAGGAGCTCGCGTGGGGTGGCCATATGGCCCCCTGTACATGCATTAACGAGCTCATTACTCCACCAGCTTGCAAAGCCATTACTCCTCCTGCTCAGATGCTACATCAATTCGCTCTGTTCGTTCATTCTGCAATGGCGTTTGTCTTCGGTTGTTCGGCTTGCTATGGTAACAGTTGTGGTTCCCTGCCTCCTCTGAGTGGTGCCTGCCCTCTTGGTTATGCTGAGCCTAGCGCTCGCACATAAACAGGACGGTGCTGCACTCTCCTTGGCTATTTTGAAACGCTGCCGGGACACCATTTCTCTCAGAGTTTTTTTTGTGGTATCAATTCTCTTCACTGTGCTCAGCCTGCTGATAGTTGTAGGTTTCCTGGGCTTCGTGTCTGCTCTAATTGTCACAAGTACTACCATCCTGCCCTTGCTACTATGCCGCGCCTCTGCCACAGAATGAGGTGCCGGCGTGGCTCTAGTCGGGGTCGTGCTTCCCATTCTTGGCCCTATACTAGCTCGAATTCGGAGTCATCCTCAGGCGAAGCGACACGAGACCATCCTCCGGTGACACGCAACTTTAGGGGTCGTGCCTGCCATTTTGAAAATGTCCATTTCGCTCAGCCTGCTCCTCCCCCCTCTGTTGACCCTCCTAGAGCAGCAATTCCTCCTGTCTCCCGTGGGTCTGCCAGCCTTCCCATGCGTCAAACCTCTCACAGAGCTGACTTTCGCTTTTAATGTTCCCTAGATAGACCCATAGTCACTGCTTTTGTCACTATGACTCTTAGAGAAGAGTCTCCACACCCTGACCCCTCCCTTGCGGCCTTTCCCCTGCCCTCTCCAGTCAAGAATATCTCCAAAAGCCCGGTTTCGCTTGCAGGTGTCGCTCAACCTTCCCAGGACAAGGAGCACAAGCTAGAAGTGGTTGTTGACAAGGAAGGCGTTCCCAAAGAATATTTGGACGAGAGCATAGATGAATATTGGTGCAGAGTTGTGGAGGAACCACCGTCCCCGGTCCACGATCAATGATTCTCTTGGCCTTTAGCTTTCTTTGGTACTTCTGCTCAATTACTGTTGGAATTTTTTGTTTACATGTTTCAAGGCTCAGCAGAAAAAGCTGAATGTTATTTTTAGCATATATTTCTCTGTTAGGATGTTTTGTATGAACTATAGGTCGGTTTCCCTTCCAAGGGCGGTCAAACTGTTTCTTAAAGGACTGGTTTCCCTCCCAGGGCAGTCCAGACTCATTTTGATTATCATGACTATCAAGCCCAGTGTTCAGGCTTTCATAGATGACGATGTGGCAGTTTTGTACCAGTGATTTTTATACATAATAGAATTAGTATTATTTAGAAAAAAAAATATAGGGCAATGTGTGATTCCATACATACTTAACATGGAATTGATAATGTTTTTCTTAAATAAAAATAAATATTCTCTAAATAAAAAAGTAATATCTGTGACAATAGAAAACAAAAATGAATATGCATGTTTAGTTAGTTTTAATTAAAAACATTATACAATATCAATAATTCCAACAGTGATCATCTTAAAATAAAAATAAAATATTCTCTAAATAGAAAAGTAATATATGTCATAGTAGAAAACAAAAATAAATATGCATGTTTAGTTAATTTTAATTAAAAACATTATACAATATCAATAATTCCAACCTCAATCTCTTATAACCCAATATGGTAAGCATTTGCAGTCACTCTTCATCATAAATAAAATCTTTCAATGTCCACATATGTAATATAATTTCATGACAACTTTAAAAGACATAAAATTAAAAAATAAAATAAAAAATATCAAGTACTTCCGAATAAAAATAATAAGATAAAGATATGTAATTCATTCAATTCTTAACCTAAATTAATATGTAACATTTTGTAACATCCCTAATAAAAAAATAAAATATTCTCTAAATAGAAAAGTAATATATGTCATAGTAGAAAACAAAAATAAATATGCATGTTTAGTTAATTTTAATTAAAAACATTATACAATATCAATAATTCCAACCTCAATCTCTTATAACCCAATATGGTAAGCATTTGCAGTCACTCTTCATCATAAATAAAATCTTTCAATGTCCATATATGTAATATAATTTCATGACAACTTTAAAAGACATAAAATTAAAAAATAAAATAAAAAATATCAAGTACTTCCGAATAAAAATAATAAGATAAAGATAGGTAATTCATTCAATTCTTAACCTAAATTAATATGTAACATTTTGTAACATCCCTAATAAAATTTGAACTTTTATTTACTTTATTGTATACCCAATCATCTTCGCTCTACATTAACCATTCAATGGTATACTTAAAAAAATGTTATGTTCGATTTACGATAAGGAGAACCTTTTTTCAAATATTGTTTGCTCCCAAACTAAGGCCCGGTTCTGCGTACCTCGGTATGTTTGATATTTCAAAAGAACTTTCGAGAAGCCACATTAATCTTTCGCCACGGCCTCTTGGAAAATGGGAAGAGATCAACGAAAAAGGGGTGTTAGGGTTAATAGAACGGTGGAGAGGAGGTAACCGCCTATCCCCAAGCCCTCAAGCACTCCATTCGCTCATTTTTCTTTCTGCCTCTATCGTTTTGACTCTACAACCAGGAAGGCTAATATTAATACTAAAGCCCTTTTTTTAAATAGCTTTACGCTTTGCATAATTCCTTAGTCGTGTTGATAATGTCTTTTTCATCTTAAGCATATATCTGGATTGGAATATTGTTGTAAATCTCTAATCTCCTTAGGCTCTCGGCATGGTTACTTACAAATGGATTCCTTAATTCTTTGAGTGCAAAATTTTGGTATGTATAGGTTATGTTTTTTCCTTTGAATTGTTACTACATATTTTTTCTATGTTAATATTGTATTGACAATTTTTTTTTTATTTTTATTTTTTAATTTTTTTTTTTTTTTTAACAGTTTTCTATAGTGCACGAAAAATACCATTAAACTGAGAGTTGATTGGGTTTACACATACCTTCAAATATTCATTGAATTTAGATAGGGAATCCAGAATTGTCCCCAGACTGTTGGTACAACCCAACTTTATCGTGGAAACTGCTCTAACCCCCTAAATATAAAATCCTCGATAATGTTCTTTCATTTTCCTACTACCAGTTAAGAACTTATACCATTAATATATGTGTGTCTAAGGGGTACGTGGAACCTGCACCATCTTTGGGACCTGCTTCTTACTCGCCTATAAATTTACTTATCTATAGGAACCAGAACTATTTGTGTGATGGACTTCCATTTGTCAGATGCAATTTCCTGTTCCACAATGTTCCCTGCCTACATTATTTAATAAAGTAATATCTGATTCACAAACATTAATTTCCATACTATCGAATCCAGTATAGGTTCTTAACCTAGTCCACTTACCACCACACAGTTTTCTTCATAAGAGGTCATGCCATTTCTTGTTACAGTTTGTTATTGTAAACATAACAGAATCTTTGCATAGTTCCACATTCTACCAGGCATACAATATAGTCATTAACCTTTAAATCAAGAAATTTAATATAGAATTTTCATAAATACTCCATGTACCATTATTATTATTTACAACAATAATTTTTTTCTAAGAGAAAACATAAACATTATAAAGTACTTATTTGTCAAGTTAGGCTGTCAAGGAATTCACAAGGAGAAAGACCACACCTCCCAACCACTGAGAATTGAAATTAAATCCAATTCTCCCCCCGAGCCAATTTTTCACTCCTATAGCAGTTGTTGGACAATGACCTAATAAGGTATGTTCAAGGCATCAAGACTTTACCAGTCTAGCCTAGGAACTCACAAACTCACAAATTTATCTTAGGGATTCCACTGGCCACTCACCAGCTTAAGAATACCCTAATTGGAAATGTCATTCCTCCCTTCAATAAAGTCCTATTACAGGTTCACAAGCTTACAACTACATTTTCCTCATTTCAACCTCCTCTAACCATGTACCAAGTCATCAAGGTTGCCTTAGGTTTTCCCCCTTCTCACCCTCTTGGACCCCTTATCCCATCTGAGATTATTTATCTCTAGGGACAAGAATAATTGTCTTCTAACCATCTGGTGAGTGAAAATTTTTCATTTAGTGTATTCCCCCCCATGAATTCCAAGACTTGTCATGTCCTTTTAAAATAAATTAAAATATAACTTTTTAGCATTAATTTTTTTCCACTGGGATTTTCACTTAGCCCATAATTTACCAAGTCTATGCAGTAAAATTAAATTAAATATTTACTTTTCAATAAGGGGTGTTACATATTCCCCCCTCTAGATCGAAACACTGTCCTTGGTGTTTTCCGGATGGAATGTCTCCACTGCATTTTAATTTGAGAATTAACTTGTTTTTGTAGCATAATATCTCTTTAATTATGAATACCTCCACCATGAGTATTTTTTCTGGTTCACCTGCATTCACAAATTGTCATTAGTTTCCATTTATGTATATATATAGATATAATCATTTCAACTTTATTAAATGCATTATTAATTGTTATTTATGTATTCGGCAAGGGTCTCTAGTATGCATCACAACTCAACACTTTTTTTAAGGGTTAGCAACATCATTATAATTCTATCAACAATATTATGGGAGTACCAATTCCAATGACACTATGTATTTAGTGGTGGTAACATTTCAGAAACCATTTGTTGTTCTTATCTATATTGCAATTAGTTTATTATCATACTAGGTAGTATCACTTATGTTTTTATCTTAACTACATATGCATTAGTTATGCATGGATTAATTTTAGGATAATTTTCTTTTCCTGTCATGTTTAAGGAAACTACATGGTTGTTTACTTGTTCAAGTGAACTTAGTTATACCCATCTTGGTGTTCTTCTTTGCGCAAAATAAAAAATTCAGATTACTACATTTATTTAGTGTGACCCTTTGTCATCCCACACTGCAGGTTGTTAATGAAGGTAATAAATGGTTTGTTCCTGTGTACCACTGTGGGGTTTCTTTCCCTTGTACCCATTTACACACTAAATTGGGTCACAAAAACTAGGTCATTTCATGTCATATTATCTTGCAATTCCAACTGAGTTTCTCCTAGGGAACCCCATCAATGTTTACTTGTATATACTAGCAACATAATCTTAAGCAATATTTAGTTAGTTGTCATGTTAATATGTACCTCATACAAACCAATGACCATTGCTTCTTTTCTTTTTCAATCTACCTGTTCACAATGCCACGTACACATCGTACCATACCTAATCCACATCTACACATGTAAAACACATGCATATAAACATATTGCTCAGTACTTTACACGTTATTACTTATGGTTCCAAATACCACACCGTCTCTATTTATGTGAACCGGGTCATGATTCCTTTTTACTTGATGATCACAATATATTAATATATAAATATTTCTTTTCCATACTATCATAAGTAATTATCCTTATACTTCACTGACCCCTGACAACAATGGCACATGCATAGATATTTTATGTATTCTACCCTTCATGTCTACAATATCCAAGTATATGTGAAATTCTAAGCCAAATTTAAAAGAATAACCTTTTTCCATTTATTGTCCTTCATTTCTATGGACTCGACCAACCTACCTGGCTATCATATTATTGTTCCCGCTCTCATTACTCATGTGCACGAACCATCATTTTACGAATATTTCCAGCAATATATATATGTCGTATACCTTTCCGCGTCAAAATAATATTATCTCTATTTCTTTTAGTTTGATAGTCTCAAAATGTTTCATTCATTTGTGATTCTAATAATTATTATGATATCTATCTCGAATTACTAACACTCTACAAGTCTTTGATAAAGATTTATTTTAATCTAGAACTTCTTCTAAAACACACAATTATATATTTTCACATACTTATTTTATTTAAGAATGTCACTCGCTAGGTCTATCCCATTATCCTTTAAGTTATTATGACATTCGGAACTAAATTTTTAGACTAGGAATAAATCTATTTCTCACAATCCACATTCAAGGAGTTCACAAAAGATTCTTTTATGTTACCTTATTCAACTATATATTTTTATTAATGCCAATATGATATACATTCATGACCCATCCTTTAATATTTCTGCACTTCTTAAAAAAAGAGAGTATTTTATACTCATGGGGTTTTGTACCTTTAGCATCTTGCACTTATCTTTTAGTGAGTTGAGGGTATACAACCATCTTTATTTTTACCTCACAGTCAAGCGTTACAATATTTGGCATACTTGTACTCCCAATATATATATATATATATATATATAATATTTAGCATACTTGTACTCCCAGTATATATATATATATATATATATATATATATATATATATCCTGTATTTCAAATTCAATTGTAACACAAGTTGTCATTTGGTGCCTTCTGCATTGTGCTATACTTTATTCTCCAATATAGATTTTTCCCTTTTACACTTGTAAGTGTATTGTCTATGTTACACTCATCATGTTACTCTAATGTGATTCTTTTCTTCCATATCAGTGCACAACATTTTTCCTACATTCACAACATGTTATTTACTTATCTATAAGGTCCCGTGGGAAACAACTTATTATACCATTCACATAGTAATCATAATTGATTTCACCATGTGCACTGATATGGAAGAAAATAATCACATTAGAGTAACAGGATGAGTGTAACACAAACAATACGCATACAAATGTAAAAGGGGAAATTATATATTGGAGAATAAAGTATAGAATAATGCAGAAGGCACCAAATGACAACTTGTGTTACAACTGAATTTGAAATATAGGATATATATGTGTGTGTGTGTGTGTGTATTATGTAGATATGGGAAGGCCAGGTTAAAGTCATGGTAATTGACATAAACTAGAATAGCTCCTTGTTTATTATCAACCAGAATAGGATTAGAGACCCATTCTATCAAAGTTACAAGATAAATGAAACCAACATATAAAAATTTTTGGACCTCAACTTTGGAAGTAGCTTCCTTACATTAATTTACTGGTTGTAGTTTCTGCCCAACAGGCTTGGATCCAAGCTAATTCCTAATACAACATAATGGGAGTTAACGCTTGACTGTGAGGTAAAAAAAAAGATGGTTGTATACCCTTAACTCACTAATAGATAAGTGAAAGAGTTGTATCACCATGATGGCTCACAACTAGAGATATTCCCTTTAGGTACTGTCATAGTTTATGATATAAATAGGCCACAATCAAATGTTACCAATTTTACGCAAGAGTTTCTCTTAACTTTTTTCTTGGGTTTAAACCCCCTTCCATTTGGCACATTATTAGATAAGGTATCTGAAGATTATACATTTTTTTATTGGTTTATATTTATTATAAGTTGGTTCTTTTGCATCATGGTGAAGTAGTACTTTCCATGGAACTCCTGAACCCACATTTTGGAATTCTTATGATTCATAATTGATTCATGTACCATGCATCTATCTTTGTTTATCCGATGTTTTTTTTAATGTTTCCATAACCAACATTATAATATATTTTTGGTCCATAAGAATGAAACCACTAATTACAATTTTTATAAGATAAGTTTAATTTCCAACCTGCCTGCGATAAATTTTCTACTCAAAATAACTTATGACATATGTCCACCATTAATTCACAGATGCCATATTTCCTTCATGATTTCCCATGGTTTTATCCACATCCTACCAGTTTCTCATGGCTTGATAAACTCTCTTACATACACTACATTTTATTTATTAGATTGTTGATTCTTTAACTACATAGTTCATTTTGTAAATCACCATTATAAAGTTTTTTTAAACTAAATTGTATTTCAATAGGATTACCACCAATTTTCCATGTCCCTCTCATGATATTGACTCTTTGTGGGGTTACTTTGTACACATATAGTAAATTGTTTCACTTTCCCATATTATGCAGATATATATATATATATATATATATATATATATATATATATAATGATGTTGCTTTCTTCATAAGCTCAACAAAACCTTATGTGTTTCACTAAAATTGATGCATGGGTCTCTTGGTTAAATAAGCATTGCAATTTATGTAGGTCTCCAACTTAGATTCTTTACCTTCACATTTACCTAAAGAATTTTGATATGTTATATTAATGTCATTGTCGCTAATACATTCCAAGCCTCATCAAGGGATTTCTATTGACATGTACACATATCTATAACAAAGCATAGCATGTTCCTTCACCCTTATGAGTATAATATTTAGTCAGATAAATTAAATTTTTTTTTATCAGTCTCTTTAAGAAACTACTTTATTGTTGGTTACTTCTAGCAATTGTACTATAGGAGATAGATACTTCATATCCTAAATGCACCAATATATAATCTCCTCTTTTAGTGGTCTAGCAAGTGCTTATGTCATTATTATCATCTTTATCTCTTGATCCTATGGAACATTGACAATCATCTATTAACTTTTCAGCTCTAGGTTGGCCCTTAGGCCTCAGAGTGGAACCTATAGCTCTAATACCATTTGTAACATCCCACAATACACTACAATGGAAAAATAAAATTTGATCTTTTATTTACTTTATTTTTTTATACCCAATCATCTTTGCTCTACATTAATTGTTCACTGTTATACTTTTAAAATGTTATGTTTGATTTACGATAAGGAGAACCTTTTTTCAACTATTGTTTTCTCCCAAACTTAGGCCCGGTTCTTCGTAACTCGGTATGTTTTATATTTCAAAATTTATTTCGAGAAGTCACGTTAATCTTTCGCCACCTGGCTATACCATTGGCTCTTGGAAAAAGGGAAGAGATCAACGGCGAAGGGGTGTTAGGGTTAATCGAACAATGGAGAGGATTTTTTATGATTACAATCTAACCACCTGATCCCTCCCCCTAGAGCACTCCATTCGTTCATTCTTCCTTTTTCCTTTGTCGTTTTAGATTTGCAACCAAGAATACTACAATCAATACTAATCATGTTTTTTTTAAATGGATCTACACTCACTAACAGGTATGGGTTGACTATCAGTTCCTTTAGTGAATCATTAAAATCTCTTAAGTTTAATTTCCAGAGGTTACTTACACATGTCTTCATGGGTGACTTACCAAATTTCTTCAAGAGTGGACTATGGTATCTCTTTTAGATGATTTTCTTAGAATTTCTTTGTCTTATCTAAAATATATATATATATATATATATATATATATATATATATATATATATATATATATATATATATATATATATATATATATATATATATATATATATATATATATATATATATATATATATATATATATATGTATATACATAATAATATATATGTATATATGTATATATATGTATATATATATATATATATATATATATATATATATATATCTCCTCCACAAGATATATTTGTGATTATAATGGTATTTTTTCCTTTGTCCTCTTGTAGGTGAGGTTATGATCCCCAATCGATTTTCGGTGTGGATCCATTAACGAATTGATGTCTGACAACTTCCAATATGACTAATTCTCAACCCTTTTGTTTCCAAGTGTAAGCGATTGTTCCTTAATACTACTGAGGATTTTTTCTTGTTACTTTCTATTAATAATTTCTTTTATTACAACTGTTGCTTAGGGTTTTCAGAGACTGATATTTTGGAGGGTTACCATCCTCTATCTAAGATTTTTTGCCTCTATTATGAGTCATATATGTATATATTAAGATTTTGAGGTGTCATCGACTACCTTCAGTCCAAAGGTCAACTGAGTTATTTTTTTTTATGCCTTTCATGTATAACTTTAATAATTCATTGCTAAAGATTCATGTTCCTTCCCATGGTTGTATATTTTAAAATTAATAAACAAATTCTTTAAATATGAATAAGTATTATGATGCCTTGTATGTTAGAAGAATAAAACTCTCTACAAATATTGTTCACATTATAATGCAAATTTATTTCTTGAATGCCATTTAGTAGATTAATTCTTCATAATCATGCTTTGTTTCTTTATAGTGAGTATTTCAGGTTAAACTACATGATTCAAGTTTTCCCATTTTGGATTGTATGTGTGAATATGTAGATATGTTTTGAATTACGACCACTCAAAAAATTACTTTATTTCTTCCACGAATCTTCTTACAAAAATATGTTATGCAAGAATTACTCTTTATTGCATAATTATCCCGATTTTAGGTACAATTACTTTAATATTCTCACATTACTTTTTTTTAATGAATTAAATGGTTACCCTAAAGTTTGAGTATGGATTTTGCATAATTTCCTTATTCATGTTGATAATAAGTCATTTTCATCTTAAATATATATTCAGTTTGGAATATTTTTGTAAATCATTAATCTCTTTAGGCTCTCGGCATGGTTACTTACAAATGGATTCCTTACTTTTTTGAATGTAAAATATGGCATTTACAGGTTATAGTTTTTCCTCTGAACTGTTACTACAACTTGTGTCTATGCTCATGCTATATTGACAATTATTATTTTTTATATAGTTCTCTATAATGCAAAAAAAACATCATCAAACTAAGAGTTGATTGGGTTTACACAGACCCTGGAATATTCGTTGAATTTAGATAGGGAACAAACCAACTTGGCCGTGGAAACTACTCTAACCCCCTAAATATCAAATCCTCAAGAGCGTTCTTTCATTTTTCGACTACCAATTAAGAACTTCTACCATTAATATTTGTGTATCTAAAGGGTACAAAGAACTCGCACCATCTCTAGGACCTACTTCTTACTCATCTGTAAATTTATTTATCTATAGGAACCAAAGATGTTTGTGTGATGGAATTATGTTTTTGAGATGCAATTTCATGTTCCACAATGTTCCATTCCTATCTTATTTGATTCACACACATTAATTTCCATACTATCCAATCCATTACAGGTTCTTAACCTGGTCCGCTTACCACCACACGGTTTTCTTCACAAGAGGTCATACCATTTATTATTACAGTTTGTTACTATAAACATAATAAAATCTTTGCATTGTTATAAATTCTAATAGGTATACAAAATAATCATCAACCTTTACATCAAGAAATTTAAGATAAAACTTTCATAAAGACTTCATGTACCATTATTATTATTTACAAAAAACAATTATTTTCTGAGAGAAAACATAAACATTATAAAGTAATTATCTATCAAGTTAGACTCTCAGGGAATTCACAAGGAGAAAGACCACTCCTCCCAACCATTGAGAATTGAAATTACGTTCAATTCTCCCCCTGAGCCAGTTTGTCACTCCCAAAACAGTTGTTGGACAATGACCTAACAAGGTATTTTCATGGCATCAAGACTTTACTAATCCAACCCAAGAACTCAGAAACTCACAAATTTGACTTAGGGATTCCACTGGCCACTCACCATCTCAAAAATACCCGAACTGGAAGCATCCTTCCTCCTTTCAACATCGTCTTATTGCATGTTCACAAACTTACAACCACATTCTCCTCACTTGGACCTCCTCTAACCAGGTACCAGGTCTTCAAGTTTGCCTCAAGTTTTCTCCCCCCTCACCCTCTTGGCTCCCTTGTCCCATATGAGATTATTTATCTCTAGGGAGAGGAATAATTATCTTCTAAATATCTGGTGAGTGAAAACTTTTCATCTAGCGTCTCCGCCCCGCCCCCCTCTTGGCTCCCTTATCCCATATAAGATTATTTATCTCTAGGGAGAGGAATAATTGTCTTCTAACTATTTGGTGAGTGAAAACTTTTCATCTAGTTTCCCCCCCCCCCCCCCCCTAAATTCCAAGACTTGTCATGTCTGTTTAAAATAAGTGAAAAAAAGAACTTATTTCAATGTTTGTCATCAAGTAAATATTTTCATACATAGGATTAAGTAATGTTCACATATACTTAAAAATATATCAATAAAAAGAAAAATCATTTCCATGTAATGTAGTTCATGGATCTCCATTTCCATGCATACTAGATCGATGCTTAAGATGAATCTAGCTTTCCGCATGTTAGATTCATGCTTAAGATAAATCTCTACTGGTAATGTAAAAAGTTTTATGGTTATATATTTATATATGAAATAACAAATAATAATAATCATGTGATTTTTATTAAGTAATATTTAATAGAAAATAAAAAAAATATAATACACAATATAAAAAAGTATAAATCTTCTTTTCCATACATGCTAAATTCATACTTAAGACAAATCTATATTGGTAATGTAAAAAGTTCTTTGTTTATATATATAACAAATAGTAATATTATTATTATTATTATTAAGTGATATTTAATAGATAATATAAAAAATATAATCCACATTATAAAAAAAATATAAATGAATCATGATTTACTATAATATAGAATTATTCTTACTTAAAAGAATAGAGGATGAAAATAATTTTAAATGTAGAAAAAAAATGGTAAAAAATATTTTATTAAAAAATTATTTGAACTTGTCATACATCTCAAATTTTTTAATTAATTATTAATATTTAAAATAATTAATTTATTTTTTTTTATTTTATTTTAGTCAAAGTGATATACTAACAATCTATTTCAGAATTATTTTTGTAAAATTCTAACATGTGAAGATTTTGTAATTCCCATAGAAATAAAAATAAACATCAAAATCTAATACTTTGGGTCATGTTTACATCGATAAGAAACACATTGGAACCCTACAATGTTATTCCAAAGGCTAACTCTTAATGATTTCTCAAGTATAAATAAAAGTGTTTAACTGATGACACATGCAGGTTTAAAATTCTTTTAATCTTAAATCCTTATGGCATAGAAAGTTGATTTGAGCATATTTTTCTGCAAATGCTTTTCTAACCCTATTCCACTACCTTTGATCTTCCATTGGCATCCACTTTATACGAAAACTAGTAGCCTTAAAATTCAACAATGTGACATTGCAGTGTTCAACAAAATTCTAAAAACTTTTTAGCTGATTTTTTATACAAATGTCATAAAAAAATTAGAAACCTTTGATCTTCCATCGGCATCCACTTTATAAGAAAACTAGTAGCTTTAAAATTCAACAATGTGACATTGCAGTGTTCAACAAAATTGCTAAAACTTTTTAGCTGATTTTTTATACAAATGTCATAAAAAAATTAGATTCAGTTGTCATGAAACTATTTATATATGGCCATGTATTGGGTTCACGTTAAACCAATTGGATATTGCCATGTATTGGTCATTGCAAGACCACTCCAAATGACTCAATGAAGTTAGCAATGTGGTGGAGTTGGATAACATGAATACTCTTACATCATACTTCCCGAGTTTACATCATAAAAAATAATGAACCTCCAAGTTCATAATCGCTGAAGACATTTCTTTCTCTATTTATTAAACCATCGGTCAATCTAGACATTATCCCGTTTATGCACTTCAAACATCCACATCCAATCAATTTCAAAAACCTCATCTTCATCAACCAACCTAAAACTACCCCAATCAACCTGGAATAATTTGTTACCTATACATAATACCAACATGTTATATTTATAAATATTTAAATCCAAAATTATTTTCCCCTTAACAAACAAACTTCATCTTATCTCACCATATCCCAGCAGAGTTTCACACAGTTTTCGCTATATTCACCATAATGATGTTGTTTGAGATGTTCCTTATTTTAGCCACATTATAAATGGCATATCCTTCTACATTGTTTTCAAAGTTGAAAGTTGAGATGTTCCTTATTTTAGCCGCGTTGTAAATGGCATATCCGTTTTACATTGTTTTCGTAGTTGAAAGTTGAGATGTTCTTTATTTTACCCACATTGTCCACATTGTAAATGGCATATCCTTTTTTTATATATATATATATATATATATATATATATATATATATATATATATATATAGTTGAAAGACTATTTCTAAGGAAAGGGAAACACTTTCTTTTGTCTACTCAATCTTCCTTTTTCTTAGCAACAATGTATTTTTCTCCAAGAGCATTGTATTCTTACTTAATAAAACTAGAATTTTCAAATAAATTTGTAGTGATACCAATTTCATTAAGACCTTTTTAAGGTAATGTGATGTTTAATCCCAACCTCCAAGGTTACTTTACGGAGATTGGGTTATCAAAATCCTCTTCCTTCAATCACCGCAATTTTTTTTTTGAGATCACTATCATCTTCAAACTCGTCGAGATTTTTCCAACGATATAAATTTTTCGAAATCCAAGATTTGGACATAAAGTTATGCCCATTTGAAGATTTTCTCTACAAGCACCATGTCGTCATCCATTCCATTTACATGTGTTAGTCCCTTTGCCCACGTGTCCACACTGTTAGCCACCTATAATATTTTATTATACCAAAAGGTGGCTAAGATCTTTTTTGAGCCTCCAAGGAACAAATTTTATCACTAAAAAATTGTTGGCTCTTGAAGTCTCTTTAAGGCCTCATGCCTCTGTCCAAAATCCTCATTTGCTGTCCCATTTTTTATACTCAGGAATTTCTGCTGACTCCAACTGAAAGACTGCTGAAAGATCGTCATTTCTCCTCTTCTCAAAGCCTTTCATCTGCTCCCCTTTTTCTCCATCAAAACTACCTTGTTTTCATAAGTCCTCTTCTTTCCATTTATGAAAAATTCCCCTTTCCATAGTTGAAAACTCACTTTTTAACTGTTTCGGAACCCCCATTTTCATTAAAAAACCAAGCGCTAACCCTGTTCGGCGCTCATCACATCGGAAGTATCCAAATGCGCAAGACTTGTGCTCTATTCAAAGTTCCGATTGCGATCATGCTTTGGATGTTCCGATGCGATTAATCCTTTGTAAATACAAAAGCCCGATCGCATCGTTTATTTTATATATCCAGTAAGCCCACCTCCGGCGCTTAAAACATTGTAAATTTTCATTACTGTTCTGCTTTTTCCTTTATAAAATCCAAGAACCCGCTTATCCAAAGTTTCAACTTAAAAGCTTGAAGTCACGTGTTTAATATTTTAATGGGTTGATCGAAAAGACCGATCGCGCAATCGCGATCGATAAATTCACAATGGGTTGATCGGAAAGACCAGGCCCACGATTTCGATTGCGATTGGCCTTTGATGTACTAAGCTCCGGGCCCTTTGCGTTCCATATATCCTAAGGCCCCGCAGGCGAGCGCCTATCCTTTGTATATATTTTATTTCCGCCCTGATCCATTAAACCTTCGTTTATATTAAAAACTTGGGGTTTTGATATATTATAAGGGTTTATGCCGGTTCGTTCTAAAAAATAATCTCCACCGTTGATCGTAAGTCGATCAAACGGCCAGCGCCCAATCGCATCGGGGTTTTTCACCGCATACACTGTTTGCACCCGCCGATCGGCCATCCCCCGATTCACTCTCCGCCGTCGATCTGATCTGCAGATCGATGGACAGCGCTTAATCACATCGGAGTTTCCCATCGCATGCATTTATTTTTTCCCCTGATTGCTGTTCCCCCGATTCATTCCCCGCCGTCGATCTGATCTGCAGATCAACGGCCAGCGCTTAAGCGCACTGGAATTTTCAATCGCATCCCCTTTTCTGCCACCTCCGATTGAGACCCTCCGATTAGATCTGGACCGTCCACGTGTCCGGATCGGACGGTCCAAAACTGCTCCTCCTTATTCTTCTCCCGCTATCCTTTTTGCCTTTCTATGCAGATCTCCACCGTTGGTTGCCTTCATCCGACGGCTTCGCTCCTCCCCCGCCATCTGAAGCAGTTTAAACCTATTTCCGCAGGATTTCTTAACTATTTTTGTGTTTTGCAGGCGTTTTAATGGTTTTCTATTGTTTAATGAAAGAAAGCCGAGGGTTGGGAGAGACGTTTCCTGCGCCTTCGAGCTGTTAAAGAGAACCATCTGCGGGGTTTCGCTCCATTTTTTTCTCAATGCTTCATGGGCATTGATGCCTTTAAAAAGCCCAGTACGGCCTGCACATCGATAGGACACTGTTTTAATTCAAAAACAGTTAAAGAGTATCAGTTTGAAGACAGAGCACAGCAGATGAAGATTGAAGACGGTTTTTATGGGGATTACGGCTAAGACCGTTATCAAAATCCTAATCCCCAATCTAAAACATAGTTTAAATGAAAAACCTAAAGTGTTTCATCAGACAGAAAGCCTCCACCGCCACATCTGAGGCAAATTGATTCCTCAGCTACCACCGAGCCACCTGTCGCCTCAAACCTTTCAAACAGAGGCCGAAGTTATTGAATAAAATCAGACATTCGCCTCCAGCACAGCCAGGGAGTTACTTCTGCAAGGAAATCAATGCAGAAAATATCTACAGAGTTACTCCAAACATTACATAAAGCCTCAAAGTCAAATAAAGCTCCCACCGAGCTTAATCCATAAATGTAAAACAGTTAATACAGAGAACCACCTGTAAACTTCTTCATTGAGCCCCTCAAAAGGCCGAGAAGTCTTGAACCTGTATTAATTATCCTGAGAGATCTTTTCTCAGATCACCTCCTCATTCTTCTATAAATACCCCAGAAGAAGATGAGAAATTTTTGGTTGCAGAACTTTGAAATACACTTGAGCTCGAGACTTCTATTTGTACATAGTGTTCACTGGCCCTTGAAGCTCTGTTTGTGCTAGAGTAGTTAGGTTGAATAGTGAAGATGATTGCTGAACTGAAACATTAGACTTGAAGATTGTAACTGGTTTGACATCAATATAAAAGCTGTTTCTTGGGATCCTGGTCTTTATCACTAGTGAAGTGCTTCTTTCTTTGTTAATCGTTTTCTTTCTATGTATGCCATATTGTTCATTTTCCCTCTGTAAAGAACAGTTTAAACAGGGTTAGGATTTTCTGTATAGCAGTAACCTTCTCTGGTTGAGAAATCTTTATCTTAATGTTTTCTTCAGATTTGTTTATTTAAGAATGATTCAATACAGTTTAAACAGTTAGGAATGTTGGCGTTCCCTCGTCCTTCTGTTTGCTTAAACATTGTTCTCGAATGTTATTTCCATTATTTGCTATTAAATTTAGACTAGAGAAGATATGGTTTGCCTTGATTCCTAGATTCTTTTCTCCAAAGGTAGATTCTGAAAGTTTCCCTTGGTGTTGACTGAAAGCAGACTAGGTTTAAAAGTACTTTATCTGATCTTAAGTTACACTCTATTTTTCTTATGTGTTTTCATACTTTCTGAAGGTAATTATGTGGATTACTGGATTGTTTGTCAATTAAGCTTCTTTAATAAGAACTTGCCCAAGAAGTCTATGGTTAGCCCTGTCCTTGGTTGGTTTTAAAACAGTTACTTAAAAGGCTTTTCTTGTTTGGACTGACTATAAATCCTCTGAGAAATTATTATCAGTTTCCACCCCTCCAACACTTTAATGTTTCCATTTCATCATTTTAATCTCAATAATCTTGTGGTATAGATAACTTGCCCTTTGGATCACACTTGATATTGTTGTTCAATTAAAGCCCAGATATGACTCCATAGCCCAATGGACTAAAAACCAGCGTTATATCTATCTGTCTGCCCAATCTGTTCTATTTGCTTGCAACTTCTCACTTTTGAAACTTTTTGCACTTAGGACTTTCCCCTCAAGTAACATTTCATGCTCAACCATCCAAAACAAAACAAAACAAAACCCTTGGCCTTCATAACTAGCCTAATATCATTACCTTAAGCTTTTCAAAGACAATATCCATCTTTGTACATATTGGAGAGATCCCTTTCCGGATTCAGGAGGGCTAGATCCTAGAATCCCAAAGTTGGTTGAAATGATGTTAACTCTGTGATTGGACTCTCCCAATCTTGCTAATAAATTACAGAGACCTAACACACACCATATAATTTCATATTAGTAAAACATGGTAGTTAATGCCCATGTTTCACCACCTTGTAGGAGCACATGTACACCCAACATGTCAGTTATTATTCACATCTAGATCCAGGATTTTCCACAAATCTCCATATTACATTTTTCTAAATTTTCAATCTTCTAGATCATTTTGGATCTTAGATTTTCCTTTTCCCCGTTGTGACTATTTATTGGTCTTCTGTGTTTTTGATCGATCAATTGTCACATATGGTTCCAAGAAAATATAAAGGTCCCATTTAACTAAAAAGCTAGAATTTTGAATTTTTGTTAATCAGAACATCCACTAATCCACAGATCATTACCAGGAGGGCTACCATTTGGGCCTCCACCTCATCACTACTAGTACACCTATGATCCATGTAAGAACCTACCACAATAGCTCGGGTCCACATGGGCCAAAACCTTGCTCATCTAGATATCTGGGTTTTTATTTTTTTGAATTCATCCCAATCCATCGAGATCCAAGAAAACCCAAAAGAGATTATTTCACAAGACTCTATATTTCCAAACCTTTGAATTCCACATCACTTATCAAGATGTGTGATGTATTGGTCACCACATTGATTCATCCATACCAAGTATTCCATGTCACCACACCATGCTTGCATGTCACATCACCCAAAATTAGTCTAATTCATGCCATATCATCATGACATGTCATCCTTTCATGTCAAAATTGGTGCACTTATAGGGTTCAATAGTGCTCACATGACTCCATGTGAAATCTACATGGCTTGATGAACTAACATCTAAGCCTAGGTTTTTCATAAAATCTTTTGTTAAGACATTATGGACATCTATTTATCTAAATATTAAGAGATGTTTTATTTTTCCCCGAGAAAAAATCGAACTTTTCATTAGAGTTAACAAAAAGTTACATCGCATATGTCCCAGCATTCCATAAATTCTTAACCCCGCGAAGTGGAGCAATAGAATTTTCCATCCAACACCAGAGTGTGGGATTGTTGGCATAAAGCAAGAACACTCAAGGACTAGAAATACAGAAAAATCTGCTTAAATGGTAATGAGCATCGACCATGTGCTAGTAAAGATCCAAAACAGGCCTCCCAACCGGGAGAAACACCCGACAATGACAACGATGGTAGCAACAATCTGAACCTCGGTCTTAAAAAGGCCGGGAAAACAATAAATATTAAGTCTTTATACATAGGTTCATGAGTGTAACATATAAATATGTAGCATCGCATATAATTTAAAATTCTAAGAACAGGAGTATCCAAAAAATACAACCCCTCTAGAAGATATAGCAGTGGTGGAGAAAAAATAAAATACATAATGAGAATGAACAACTAAACAAGATGGGGGATCCCCCATCAATATGATTTGGTGTCCGACACATAGACCTCCAAACCATCCATCTCTTCAATCATCCACGAGCCCTAAGCCTACCTAAGACCGACTTTAGACAGGTCGTCAGCCTACTGGTTCCGCTCCCTGTAAATATGGCAAACATAAATCTATTTAAAACATGATTTTAGTGAAAGAATATCATCAATAATGGGAATCAGTAAATAATTTTGACATATTTGAGATTTTTTAAACCAATTTATGACATTTCAAAGAACTTTTGACATTCTACCCTTGATGATGGACTCACATAGACAGTCCGAAATGTTGGGTTATTAATAAAAACTCAGAAACAGGTTATTCCTCTCCTCTATAATCTACTTCGCCTGTATGGATTCTCTATTTAATCATGAAATATCTGAATCAATGTGATATCTTTTTGAAGAAGCCAACACAAAAGAAGTTTTAGAGTTTGAAGCTCCGCAGAATTGTTTGTTCCTAGACCCAGACCCACCGAGGCCGCAAATGAATTTTTTGAACTTTTATGTATGATCATGCCAGCCCCACAGAGCCCCTGAGTAGACGCTCCATTAAAATAGGCCTAAGGGATGCCCGGGGTAATAATCTCACACAACACCTATCTGGGACGACCCACCTCCGAAGGTGAGGAAGAATTCGAGAAAATGGCGGCACATTCACCAGCCACCAGAGCAGGGGAGGAGATCGAGTCTTTAAATATACATTTATTCCTCGAAATCCATATGCCCCAAGAGATAATCAGAGGTAAGCATCTGTGATCTGGGTCTTTGCACTGTTCCCACCAGTTATTCCATGTGATGTTGCATGTGATACTCGTCCACATAGAATCCACCTTGCATAAGGACAAGGTGTAGATCCACACCTGCTTAGAGAAAGATAAATTAATGAAAAGGTGGTCAATGGATTCCTCCTCTTTTTTGCAGAGACAATACCACCCTGGACCAGTAATAAATATTTTTTGAAGAGTATCCCATGTCGGCACTTTTCGGCGAAGGATGTTCCAAAAAAAGAGGATAGTCTTGGTCAGACATTCAAACTCCCACAGAGCCTTATACCACCATTCCTTATTCCCCACCTCTGTGGACGCCACAATATGAGCATATCCATCCTTAGGGGAGTAAGAACCGGATTTCGCGTGTATCCAAACTAGTCTATCAAGAGAGTCTTTTAATCGAACCCGGGTATGTTCCAACTCCTGTATTTATCCCTGCCATTCCCCGACCCACTCAAGATTCAGACCAACCTCCTCCGCCGATTTCCAGACTTGGACCCATAAATTTTTTCTACCATGGTTATCAATTTGATCGAGAGTGTTGAATCCTATTGGTACAAGAATTTCCATGAGTCCATCAGATAGGGAATAATTACCATTGCAACCCACCTAGGGGTCCAGTCCAATTTTGCATCGTTTCCAATTTCCAATATTCCATGCAAGTCCATGGCCGACCAAGTTGAAAAACTTAATGGATGCTTTCCAAATGTTGAAACCCTCTTTATTTCTTTGACCAGAGTCTGAATCCAATGACCCAAAGGGACTGGGTCAATATATTTTATTTTAACCATCAAGGTCCACAAATTATTCTCTGAAGTAATTCTCCATATGGACTTCGCAGCCAATGCAGAAGCAAAGTATTTTAACTATTTGATGCCCCATCCCCCCTACTTCTTTTGTTTAGCTATCGAATCCCATGCCACCCATGGGAGAACTTTTTTATCCTCCTTGCTCGACCAGAGGAATTTACTGCAGATACTTCTGATTTTGTTAAGTATGCCGATAGGAACCCAGGCCAGACTAATCCTGTAGACCAGGATGGCAAGAAGCATTGATTTAATCAGAACCAACCTCCCCGCTCCGGAGAGCCACTTATGGCTCCAAGAATTAATTCTTTTTTCAATTTTAGAGACAAGCCAATACCAGTCCTGTTTTCGGTACCCATAAGGTTTAGCAGGAACCCAAAATATTTGATATTGGCATCCAATGGCACCTGTAGGAAGGGGAGAAGATCAAATATCCATAACAGATCAGCCTCTGAAATACCTTCATAGGATAGAGAAGACTTTTGGTTGTTGATCACGAGTCCAGTAGCCTTCATAAATAGATCCAAAATATTTTTTAAGGTTATGATCTCATATTTGTTTCCTCTGCTGAATAAAAAAATTTCATCTGCAAAAATTTGATGTGAAATACAAAGATTAGGAGCCACTTCGATACCCCCTAGAGTCCCCTCACATCTGGCCTGGTGGATGAGTTGACTGAGACCTTCTGCCGCCAAAAGAAAAAGAAGGGGGGACAAAGGGCATCCCTGTCTTAATCCCCTTTGATTTGAAAAGAATAGTGAGGCTGCTCCATTAATAAGAAAAACAAAAGAAATATTAGTGATGCAACTCATAATCCAATTAATAAAATCAATGTGGAACCCCAAATGGGTTAATAACAGTCTCATATAGAGCCAATTAATCTTGTCATATGCTTTGGATAGGTCAATCTTGATAACCATACATTTTTTCCAGGATAATTTAATACTGTGAAGGGTATCCGGAGCCACCCTAATGGCTTCATGATTTTTTCTTCCATCAAGGAAGCCAAATTTTTCCCTAGATATGGAGCCTGAAAGAATATGCTTAAGGCGGTTGGCAATTGTTTTGGAAATAATTTTATAGAGACAATTACAAAGGGAGATAAGACAGAAGTCATCGAATGATGTGGGGGAATCACATTTAGGAATGAGAGCCAGAAAATTGGACTTTATGGAATCATGGATGAGGCCTTGTGATCTGGATTCCTCCACTACATTAGTGATATCATCCCCCATTAACTCAAAAAAATGTTGGAAGAATTCCACCATCCAGCCATCTGGCCCTGGGATTTTGTCAGCTTGCATAGATTTAATAATGAGTTCAATCTCCTTTTTTTCCACCAGAGCCAAATGAAATTTATTGCTTTCCTCATCTGCATAGCGGGGGAACAGTTGTGCCACCTGAATGATTTCCCTTATATTGACCTCATTCTGAGCCGCATAAAGGTTTTTTAAATGATTTCTTCCCAAAGAGGAAATATCTTTGAAAGTATTCACCTTGAGCCCCTCAGAGTTCTCCATTTCCCAGATGGCATTGGAATTCTTCCGTCCCTTAGCATAATTATGAAAGAACTTTGAGTTTTCATCCCCCGCCTTCAACCAAATGGCCCGACTATGGAGACGCCACAGTGCTTATCTATCCCTTAGAATTTTCCTTCTTCTCGCTTCCAACTCTTTGATCCTATTCTGGTCCTCTTCATCCATGAATCCCCTCTCCCCATCATTGTACAAGACACCCAATGATTTATTAATGTTGTTAATAGAATCAGAGTCTTTTTGGGCCTTATCTTTAGCCCACTGAATAATGGATTTTTTGATGATTTTCAAGTTATCAATAAAATATTGTGCATGAGATTGTCCTTCTTCAGCTGGAATATGTCTCCACAGGTCAACCACCAAATCGTTGTAATCCTCCTCCTTGAGCCAGCCAAAATTAAACTTGAAAGGGGCAGGAGGTTTTCTGAAAGGTCCTTTAAGCTCTAAGAAAATGGGGGAGTGATCAGAGATCCCCCCTGATCCAACCCATTGACAGAAGCCAATAGGAATATTTTCAAAATCATCACTTAGAAGAAATCAATACAGCCTCTTAGCAATATGAGCCTCACTGACCCTGTTGTTCCTCCAGGTGGGTATCATTTTGGGAAGTGGGGGGTCAAACAAGGACCCATCCCACAACCAGTTCAGGAAGAAGTCGGCTAGAGGTTCAATACGCAATGTAGGGCCCCAAGCTTCCACTCTTCCCACTAAGAAATTTAAATCACCCCCCACAATCAACTATGGGTAGTTCATAAGGGATTTCTTTTTTAATGAGTTCCAGAAATAGGCCCTCTCCACACAAGGGCAATATATGTTAATCACCGAGAAGGTAGATCCCAGTTCGATAGAGAAGGCCTCCACCCTGATCAGTGACTCCAAAGTCCAGCAGTTGACCATATTGATCGAGTTGTTCTTTAGACCAGTCATCATCCCCCTAAGCAACCCCTCACGTCTGAGGGAATAAAGGTCCAATTGGGAAGGAAAGAGGAAAGAAAAAGATAAATCTGCCTCCCAAAACCCAAGGTCTCTTTGAGCAAGATGATATCTGGGTGATGCATATTTATAAGGCTTTTGAATGCTAGTTTTTTGGGTTCACAGGCTAACCCCCTACAATTGAAAGAGATCATAAACATTTTGAAATATGTTCCAAGGATTTCACAGCTCTAAGCGCCCCTTTAAGGGATAACTTTCTGCCATCCACTATGTCAATAATGGCCTTGAGTTGGGCTTTGGATAGGTCAGACTTCCTACCCCTGATTTTTTTCCCTTTCTCAACAATAGGTGATTTCCCCAACCCCCCAAATAGTGCTTTCTCTAACAGCCTCTTTTATCTCAGTCTCAGATTGTAGGGAACATTGTCAATGGAGAGGTTGGGTATGGTGGTAATAATGCTATCCATGGCTGTAGACAAATTTCTAACACACATATGTTGGGAGGAAGAAAGCTTGGAGGGACCAAGCTTGTCGGAATAATTGAACAATAGATAAAAGGAGTTTAAAATAGGAGAGGAGGGGCAAGGGTGTGTACCTGCTAAATCCAATGCTGGATCAGCAGGGATAGTCTGCGGCACGTCCGCTACCACGTCCTCATCTAGTTCCATCTACGTCGTTGTATGTAGGACTACATTGTTACCCCCTAAAAATGTTTATGTCGATGTGATCTTCACAACCACAACAAATTTCGAAGCTAGTGCCCCCACTGAAGGATATCCCTGTTGAGACACGGGTATCCCCTGCACCCCAATCTCTGCTTTAGAAGGTCCTCCCAGACCCAAAAACTCCTATCTGGACCTGTCATGTTGTGGAGGACCCTTCTTTTGTTTACGACATTTTTTGAAACCCAGTGGAGATTCCCGAGACAGGTGACCCAAAGTGTGAAATCTATGGTAGCGAAAGGGGAGATGCTCGTACTCAATAGTCTACTCAATAGCGTGCCCATACACATTTAGGATTATCTTCCCAATCAATCCTTCCCTAGGAGCCAGTTTAACTAAAATTCTTGCAGTATTCCTTACTCTGGATTCCAAAAATTACAAGTCAGCATCTAGAAATTTCCCCAGATTGTTGCCAATTTCTCGGAAAACCTCCAACAACCAAAAGTGTGGGGGTAATGCTGGCAAATGCACCCAGACTAGAATCTCATCCATTCTTTCCATGTTTGCATCAAAGAGGGGTGTCCACCGTTTGAAGAGAATGGGTGCAATACTAAACCCCCATTGTCATGCCAATACCCACTCTAACGTTTCATTTTTTTTAAATGTCACCATAAACCATTCTTTAGATAATGTAATGACCTCTACCCCACGTTCATGTGCTTCCACCCAACTTTTTTGTATCCAATCTGATCTATAATCTGCCGATAAAACCTTGCCTCTGGCCCTACCCACCAGAATCAGTTCGAAGGTAGCCATAACACTATTAACTGTATATCCACAACGAAAATCAAGTTCAGACACTCTGAAATATCCTTGATCATCTTACCCTTTTTCCTTTTATTTCCCTTGTATTCATCAAATTTCACGGAAAAATTCGAAGACCACACACCTCCTCCTGAAGAAAATCCTTTAGATCTCCCTTCATCGTTCCCGGCTTGACCCAGAATGACCCCCAAAGAGATATTTTCCTTACTGGCCTTGGATCCCACCCGAGCACGATCCGAAATGAGGCCTTCCCAAATACCCGGGTTCTCATGTCTTTGTTGCCCAGCCTCACTAAAACCGAAGCCTCCCTTAAAATCTAGAAAACCCCCACTCAACCCTCCAAGAAAGACACTACCAAAGCCCCCTCCAGAACCCCACTTCCGCCTGTTTAAGTCCACCTACCCCAAAGGTGCTGACACCCCAAGACCCCGCTGGGGTTCTAACCCCAATTTCCAAACAACCACAGAAGGAGCGACCGAGGTGTTAAAGCTGCAAGAAGTTCTACCAACCCTTGCACCATCAACATCTTCCCCGATGAGAATATCCTCAAAACCCCTGGAAAAATATTGTTCACGGGGCACATCAGATCCCAAACACCCGTGAGAGTCAGGCACAGGAATGGAAGAGGCAAAGGATAACTCATAAACCAAGGGTTGTTGAAGGGGACCAAGACTAGTCCATTCCACTGATCGAAGGCGAGGGATGGAGAAGTTGAACTTCTTAAGGGATGCAAATCCAACCGCCGAGTTCCATTTAGCATTCACCTCCCCATCCTTAGCTTCATGTGACCGCATGAGAAGGGATAACTTAGCCAGTTTAGGGCTCATGGGTTCTAGACACCAGACCAACAAAATATCTACAGCTTTAGACTTCACATCAACGAACTCCTTATCATTACCCATGGAGAAAAACCCAGTAGAGACCCCAACGAAACGACCAGCAACCACCTGAATATCTGGCAAAAAAAATCGACCCAAAGTAGGATACCCCAGAGTCAAACAGAAAATGACAGAATAAAATAAACGGCCATAACCCCTGACAGAGAGAGGCTCAGAGAATAAAAAATCCCCCCTGGGCTCCCCACAAAAATGGGCCCGACAAACCTAGAAAGTTTGACACAGTCCATAGACCTAGCCAAATGAAAAAAGTAAGTAGAAAATCACCCGTAACAAGACTTACCTCCACCGGGAAAGAAAAATTTAAATATGGTAAACCAGAGAAGACTGCCGTTGTGGCTTGAAAGAAAAAAACTGACCGTAATGTGCAACTCTAAAAACCGCCCTCACTCCAGCTTCCCAGACCGTCAGAAGTGGAAAACCAGCAACAAGAGAATGATAAACCTCCGGAATAATACTAAGGTAAAAAAATATAAACAAACAATTTTAAACCTGTTCAACATGCCAAAGAAAACCCCCACAGCTAAACCAGCTCGCAAAAAACAAGGGAAAAGAACCCCCAGCACGAGAAAAAAGGGTTTAAAAAGGAGCAAAGTGTTTGGGAAAAACTCGCCATGTGTTAAAAGTCACGAAGAGACGAGTTCCCCGACAAGTGCTGGCCCGCCTGCCCATCCATAGGTGTCCCACATGCAGAAGGCCATGGGTCTCATGACCATAGCACCATTCAAGGTTCCAACCAGCAGAGGAAAATGTGTCAAGTGTTAGGGTTCCGCCATTCCGCCATTTACGATTTCAAAGCTCCAGCTTCCTATTGACATTTCAAATATTAAGAGATGTTGAATCCCTTCTTTAGTAATATCATAGATCTCAAAATTTCCATCTCCATTCACTAACAAAATTTAGATCCTCCACCTTTCCCCTATCCAGTTATAGCAAAATATCCACCATGACATCAGGCCATTGGAAAAAATAAAAGAAATAACCAAAAATAATCACTCAATCTAGTTGATGAACATTAAATAGCGTGCACATCTTGGTTAAAATATATATCTACTAAATGAGCATGGGGCCACTAGGAAATATGAAGATTGTCCCGAAGAATATAGGCCATTTCAATGCCTTCTTCCCTTGAGCCCTCCTATGGTTATCTCCTAGTCATAGCCTCCCACTAGGCCATGTGACAAGTGTTGGGGCTAATGCCTCTAAACAAATTTATCCTAAGAAAATTTGGTTTATAGAGAGAATTTTGTAGCCCACACAACCTCCCACTAGCCCATGTGATAAGGGGTTGGGGCTAAAATCTCTAATCCCGATTTTTGAATTTAAAGGATCTAAACTTCCCAAATGAATTCTGGTGACATAGAGGTCTTCACCAACCTATCGAAGCATCTAAAATCCTTCATTCCATAGCCATTTTCCAATACTTTCTTCAAAGAGTCAAAGAGGCCACCATTCATAGTTTTATCCCATATAAAGCCTTTATACCTTTTTATTCCAAATAGGGACACCTTATAATTGAATAATAGTCAAGAAGGGATACATCATTGTTGTTTAGTCCCTCAATTGGCCTAGTAAATTCCCAACACACTCACTTAAAAGCCACACAAAGCCACATCAATTCCTTCAACGAGATTCCAACTAGCTCAAGAGTTCTTAAGTGAACTCTTTAATGCTTTACATTAGATGCTTTGTGAAGACTCTTTTCATTGTGTCCTCCCTTTTCAATCAAGGATTTGACACTTACATATCGGTCCAAATTATCAATAGGATCGTCTAATCATAAAGAACATATTCATAGCTCCTCCAGACTATCTAAAGTAGACTAAGCTCCCTGGATTGAGACTCACGAAGAGCCTTATCCATCCAACCAACCATCATAGTCTTCCAAGAGGCTTAGGGGATTATATCCCCTATCTTCTTAGACATAACATCTTACTTGATAAAGGCATGTATAGCTAATCCCATGCTTTGATTATGAATAATACATCATGATATTGAATTATTATCCATAGGCGAGAATATGAATATCACACAACATTACAAGTAGATTTACTACTTCATGTCATAATCAAGTATCACATAGACCAAAATGTTCATTCAATAGGTAATTCCATAGATATACATAGTTTACCAACATCATTTCCATTTCATTGAATATGATTTGCATTATAAATTCAAATTCCACAAGGGCACATATCTAATCAAAGATCAAAAGTTTCATACAATTGATGAAGGGTGAGCCATGTTCCACCGCACCTTAGGCTCAATTATCTACTCTACCCTTTGCATATAGCCACTTCTGAGCTAGAAAAAGAATCCATCAAGGAATTTATCACTCAACATTTCAAGGTGGAGTCATGAAGGAAATTCTCCTTCATCAAGGCAGACTCGTCAATTTATCTTTAAATCCCATTATGCCCATAGTTTGTCCAATTGTTATGCGTGGTTTCTCATCTATTCTACATATCAAGCACACAATGGGAAAATGACTCTCAAGATATCAATGGTCTAAGGATGAAGGCGATTATCCTTCATCCACATACAAATCAGTATGAGGTATTTCAACCTATTAAGCAAGGGTATGTTCTCTTCACTATGTTCCCCTATGGTATTGCACAACACACAGAGAGTCATTTGTTGATCTCCTAGTAGTCCCTTGGGACTTTCCCATTCTCAATTATTTCATGCTTATATCAGATAAGTTCCCCATTAATTATTTGCCTTTAGCTTAGTTTAACGATTCTAACATTGATTTGTCTCACCAAATCAAGTAGACTAAAATCATGTACATGTTACTACATATTAGAACCATTATGCATTGTTTTTCCACATGAGAGACTCTTTTGGTCACACTCATGGATTGACATGCTCTTCTCTATCTCTTGCACCAATGAATGATTCTGTCTCACTTTCCTTTCCACCAATGAATGATTCTCTCTTTGTTTCCCTTGCACCAATGAATGATTCTCTCGCTCGTTCCCTTGCACCCCCATGAGTGTTGGTCTCAATTAGCATTCCCCTCTTTAATTCCTCCATAGTTTCTTCTTTGATGGATTTTTGTGTCAAATCTACCAATCATGGTCAAATGAGAACCTTTTGGTTAGACCATAGAAGTATCCAAGTGGGTCCTTTTTCCATACTTTTTGATGATATAGTTTGGGTACAACCCAGTTACTTCCATAAATATTGAAGCTACTCCCACACCTTTCCATTGGATATTTCCTTGGGGAAATTTGAAAATATTAGACTTATGAATATTTGGCTCAATCAAATAATTTATTGGAAAGGGATAATTCCATTAATTCCTTTTATTGGTTGTCCTCCCCTCTATTGGATTTTCATGGACCAAATCAAGGATCCACCTCTTCATTAGAGTTATTAAATATGATTTCATTTGTTTTGAATTATTTTAACTCATTTACATTTACATTCCCATAAAGGAAACATTAACATAACTAACCTAAAAAATTACGATATATATGGGGGATTAAAGGATGGGGGTGTTACAATCCTCTCCCCCTTAAAGGAACATTGTCCTGTGATCTGGATTTATGCAGGAACGCAATAGAATAAACATATAACCAGAAATAAAAAGATGCAGCGGAAATAATACTTCATTTCATTAATATCAAAGAAATGAAATTTGCTTACAGACAGAATAGAAATAAAACTAGCTAAGGCACTGGTAGCTATCTCTGAGAAGAGATGTGGTGGCTACAGGCCTCTGAACTCGGTTACAATGAGGCTCGAGGGCCTATTTATTATTTCAAAACAATGGGAAATCCTAAACAACCAAAACCCTAACCCTAGGAGATGAAGCGCCAAAACTATGGGCCCCATTTGGGTAAATTGGTGTTTCAACTTCACAGGGGCGTAACTTTGGCATACGATCTCCGTTTGACGCGTACCATACCTTGTTAGAAAGATCTATATGAGGACTAAAAATTTGGAATGAGCAACATTGGTCCAAGGACCCATGTTGCGGCTGTGGTGTGGACCATTTGCTCTCGGTTCAAACGTCGTTTAGGGCTTCAAAACGGCTCTGGAAGTTTAGGACATAGAAAAAGCTGCTAAAAATAATGTTGTCTCGGCGAAAAAGTTTGAAGAGACAATGGTGGAGCCCCCGAGTGGAATAGGCGGTTGACCACCAATATCCACTTGGATCATTTCACTCCCCCTTAGGAAGCAATGGTCCCCATTGCGTTAAGTTCCTCCATGAGATGAGGAAATTCCTGCTGAACTTGGTCCCTGGTGAACCACTTTCCTTAGTGCAAGAGTTGGCCAGCTTTGACAACCCGATACAGTTGGATCTTCTATTGTCGAGTGTTCTTGATTTGAATGTCCATGATATAATCTGTGGTGGCTTGTTCCATGCAGTCTGAGTTTAACTATGTTGGTGTGAGTTGTTCTGCAATGTCTGAGGTGTCCAGTAGAGGTGGGAAGTAAGGATGAAGGCAATCCACATTGAAGACTGGGTGCAGACCAATGAATGGTGGAATACTGAGCTCGAAGGAATTGTTCCCTATAGCCTTGGTGATGGTGTACAGCCCGTATCGGAGCGGGTGAAGCTTGCGGTGGGGTCTAGTGAAGTGCTCCTTCTGCAAATGTAGCCATACTTTGTCGCCCACTTGGAAGTTGTGTGGCACCCAGTGTTGATCATGGCGTTGCTTGTACTTCACATTGGCTCTGTCCAATATATCATGAACCTGTTGGCAGATGTGTTGAATACGCTCGATGAAGCTACTTGCTTTGTCAACTTCAGACTGGACATGAGCTGAATTGGTCTGAGCAGCTGCAAATGGCATGGCTACGTCGATGGGACATAGTGGCTGGAATCCCAAGCCCACCTGAAAGGGGCTATGGCCAATTGAACTGTGGAGAGCCCTGTTATAACTATGTTGTACATAGTGGGGGCTCTCATCCCATGTGCTTGGATGCTTTGAATTTTACATGCACAGAATGTGTACAATAATTCTGTTGACGACCTCTGTCTGGCCATCTGTTTGGGGATGGAAAGAGGCTGGAGACTTGGTAGACTTGGTAAACAAGATTTTGACCGGAGAAAATTTGTACAAAATGTCTTTGAGAACTGCTATCACGATCTGATATGATAGACTGTGGGATCCCAAAGTGCACCCACACTCGTTCAAAGAAGAGTTTAGTAGTGACTTCTGCTGTGATATTCTTCTTACAGGCCGCCATAATGGCCATCTTCGAGAATATGTCAACGACCACGAAAACATAGTCATTTCCATTCTTAGTAGAAGGCAGGCCCGACATGTAATCCATGGAGATGGATTCCCAAGGTCGACTAGGGGTAGGTAGTGGGGTATATAGGTCTTGCTTCTTGATGGTCGGTTTAGCTTGTGCTTTCCTGGCTTGATGCGAGGATACGATGCTACTTCTCGACATCCTTTCGAAGGTTCGGCCAATAGAAATACTTGCGGGATTGCTACGTGCCTGCGACCCCGAAATGCACGGCGACGTATAGTGTGCTTCCCATATCATCTTGGCACGCTCGCTTGAAGGAACACAAGGTGTCCACATGTGACATAAAAATGCATCTTGGAGGTGAAAATTTGGAACTTGCGTACCCCCCAAGAGTGCCTTGTAAGTGTGGCCGAATTCTGGGTCACTCTCATAGAGAAGTGGCCAATCGGAAGTCTCATGCCCACAAGAGTTGAGAACGGTGGTGAGCCCCACGATCGGTGGTCGCCTGAGGAAATATGCAACATTATTGGTGCTACCCTTCTTGTACTTGATGTTCAAATGAAAATGTTGCAGATATGTGGACCACTTCTGATGGCGATCATTCTGCAACTTCCCTTGTGTCTGTATGAATTGAAAGGGCCGGTGGTCTGTGTGGATGATTGTTTCCTTCCCCAAAATGTAATGCCTCCATTGTCAACAAGCTTGCACAATGGAATACATTTCTTTTTCATAAGTGGGATACTTGCGAACTGTGTCAGACAATGTCTCACTATGATATGCCACTAGATGTCCCTGTTGAGTAAGAACTGCCCCAATAGCATAGTCAGAGGCATCTGTCTCGATCTCAAATGGTTGTTGCGGTACACGGTAAAGTGAGGGCGGGGTAGAATAGGGCGGTTTTCCAGTGCAACGCCTTGTTGAGGGATTCAGGCAAAATTTTTTTTGCTCTCGCTCCTCCCTTGGTGACTTGACTCAAGGGCTAAGTGATATGAGAGAATCCCAACACGAACCTCCGGTAGAAATTGGCAAGACCCGGAAGGCATTGCGGCTGTTATATGGTTGGGGGTGACGATCCGGAATGACTTGGATCTTGGGCTGGATCCACATGCACCCCCCTTTCATCAATAATGTATCCCGGATATTGAACCTTTGAGTCCATGCCAAAAGTGCACTTCTCCAAATTGGCACACAACTTGTGTTGCCGCGGTGTTTGGAGGACTTGTCGGATGTGGTGAAGGTGCTCTTCCCAAATTACGGCTAAAGATCGGAATGTCATCCAAGTACACCACTACAAATGAGTTGGTGAATGTCCACAAGATGTCGTTCATCAACCTCATGAACGTTGCGGGAGCATTCGTCGACCCGAAAGGCATGAACAACCATTCAAAAAGGCCTTCCTTGGATTTGAAGGCAGCCTTCCACACATCGGAGGGTTCAATTCATACCTGGCGATACCCAGAATTCAAGTCGATCTTGCTGAAATATTTCACCCCTTTGAGTTGGTCCAGAAGGTCATCAATCCGTGGGATCGGGTACCTATTCCGGACAGTGATCTTGTTCAGCACCCGATAGTCAATACAAAGTCTCCACATCCCATCCTTCTTCTGTACCAACACGATCAGGCTCCCACAGGGTGATGAACTTGGTTGGATGTCACCTTTACTGCCGCTGACTCCACAGATACGCACTCTTGATTTCATCATTCTCCAAAACAAAGCGGCAGATAGATCGGTCCATTAGGTAGTGGCACACACAGGGGTGGATCAATCGGGTGCTTGACCTGACAGTGCAGAGGAACCCCTGTGGGTGAGGTGAAGATGTCTCCGTACTCCTCCACAACCTTATCCATTTGTTATTGTTGTGCAGAGGAGCCCTGTCTGGAGGTCGTGGCCACAGTCTTCTTCTTGCCCTGGGGCGGATCATCAGGAAAATGAATTTCCTGGTTTGGGAAATGAGCTTGCTGCATTGTTTTGCACTAACCAAAGAGATAGCCGTAGGAGGTGGTACCTCTGGTATCCTGTACAACTTATTTCCCAAAGTAACAATGACAGCACGAGGTCGAGACTCATACATAGCATGGCACTTCCACAAGTATGGTTTTCCTAATAATACATGGAAAACATCAATAGGAGCAACATCACATAATACCTCATTCGTGAAGGGCTTGGTGCTATAGGGAAGGCGACACTGTCGGTTGATGCGGAGATCTCGTCCTTGTTGAAGCCACCCGATGGTGTATGGATGTGGGTGAGCTGTGGTCGGCAAGCCCAACAGCTTCATGGCGTCTGCTGAAATGAGGTTCTTTTGGCTCCCATTGTCGACAATGAACTATACCGGGGAGCCCTTTACCCACATCTGGGAGTGGAAGAGACGTTCCTCCTCCTCTGGATCTTCCGGTTCCTCCTTTTGGATCTTTGTAGTGGCAACGGTGGCATTGGGCTCCACATAATCATCTGGTTTCCCTTTTTCATTCCCCTTTTTAGGTTCTGATTCAGAGTTGGAGCATGCATCTGACTCATAAGCCCTCATCTCGGCCACTAGCGACTGCTTGGCCCGACACTCACTTGTGTTGTGAGTGGAGCTCTTATGGAACTCACACCACTTTCCTGTGTCCTTCTTTGGCTTTGCGGTGTTGTTCTTTTCTTTTGGCTTCGATGAGTTGTCTTTAGCGCGTACGCATCGTTGCCTTTGTTGCAACGGTTTGGGAGCACTGCCTTTTGATTCGCAGATGCAAAGTCTCGCTTCTTCTGCTTGAATTTCTGCTCAATCTTGGCAGCATACCAGTATGTCGTACCAAGCGAGGAGATGTCGAGGAACTCCATTTCCTCCTGAATGTTTCTGTGCAGATAGCTGTGATACTTTAGCACGAGATGTTTCTCTGAATCTTTGATACCCAACTTTGTGCGCAGGGTATGGAACAGATTCGTCAGCTCATGCACATCTTGATCCCTTTGTTGTCGCAGTGTGGTCCATTATATGTACTTGTCCTCATAGCTCCCCACGGGATAGTACTGTTCCTTGACGGTGTCTCGGAAAGAATTCCAAGTTGGTACGGCCGAGAACAGAGATGGTTTTGTCTGGTCCTTGTTCTCACAGTAGGCTTCCCACCAGTCCTTAACATGGGGGGTAGCTTTGAGGAGTGCAAAAAGAATCTTCTCCTGGTCTGAAAAGTCATGAACCGAGAAATATCCTTCTAACAGATTCAACCATCTATCTACGACATCTGCATCTATTTGACCCTCAAATATGGGAATGTCAAAATTTAATTGTACCTTAAAAGGAGGCGCGCCTCCAGAGTGGCTGCTGGATGCAGATGCGCCGCCGGTGGGTAGCCGTTGAAGGATATGAGCAAAGTTATCCATCATCGCGTTCCTTTGTTTTTCGAGGGCCTCCTCGAGCAATATTTTGATAGGATCTCCTGCTCCCTCATATTTCTTTTCATCCCCCATGGGCGTCCGTCAAGATTTACGAGGCTGATCTTGCAAAGGTTCCACCAGATCGAGCCCTAGCTCCTTATACCCCGACCTCGTTGGGGGCATGCAAAGAAGGATCGAGAAAAAGCAGACCGATCTGATACCACTGATCCGGATTTATGTAGGAACGCAATAGAATAAACATATAACCAGAAATATAGAGATGCAGTGGAAATAATACTTCATTTCATTAATATCAAAGAACTGAAATTTGCTTACAAACAGAATGGAAATAAAACTAGCTAGGGCGCTGGTAGCTATCTCTGAGAAGAGATGTGGCGGCTACAGGCCTCTAAACTCGGTTACAATGAGGCTTGAGGGCCTATTTATTATTTTGAAACAATGGGAAATCCTAAACAACCAAAACCCTAACCCTATGAGATGAAGCGCCAAAACTATGGGCCCCGTTTGGGTAAATTGGTGTTTCAACTTCCCAGGGGTGTAACTTTGGCATACGATCTCCATTTGACGCGTACCATACCTCGTTAGAAAGATCTATCCGAGGACTACAAATTTGGAATGAGAAACATTAGTCCATGGGCCCATGTTGCTCTCAGTTTTCCCAAAAAACGTCGTTTAGGGCCTCAAAACGGCTCCGGAAGTTTAGGACCCGGAAAACTGCTAAAAATAGTAAACTGTGCCGAAACTGAAAAACTGAAAGAGACAATGGTGGAGCCCCAAGTGGAATAGGCGGGTGACCACCAATATCCACCTGGATCATCCTGATTTTTCACACCATTTTAGATGTTGTTCGTAGTAGCATTACATTATCCTAGGTGTCTTTTCAACATCACACCATTTCACGTGCCTTTTTTTCACCGTAACAATATGTGAATTACTTCCTTTTAGTTGCACCATGCTTATACATAATTTCCTCTATAGTAACAAAGCAATTTTTACCCACAATATAACCCAAGACCTATGACAGATGATGCATTAAAAACCTACTTAACCCAAAAATGACAAACATGCATACATGATTAAAATAGACAATAGAAAGAGTGATGGATTGACCTTGGATTTGAAGGCGAATTTCCAATGCTCTCAATAGAAGAAGCCTTTAAGACCATTTCTCTTGGATCCTAAAAAAAATTGGCACAATATACAACCATTCCACTAGATATTCCTTCTAGTAAACCATTTTAGAATTATTACCAAAAATAATCCAAAAACATATGTTTACAATTTATATGAATAACACACGTAAGTGGGGGGAAGGTATGATTTCTTATCAAATCAAAGGAACCTTACAATGTTATTTTCTTTGTGGTCCTTTCCCTTAGTTCCTCCTCTCACCATAACTCACAATCAGGCTTCATTGTTCACTAGTGGCTATCTCAAGTAGAACTAGGTTCTTATTCAGGCAACATGTACCTATCTCTTACTTCTCTCCCTTTACTCTGTGGAAAAATTTGATTTTATAGATGATTTTAAAGAGTGATGATATGTATCTAGACACTTATTTTGGCCATGTTTGATATGGTTCTTTCATCCTTATCTTCGAATTCTAATATTTTTTTTATGTTTTCCACCCTTATCCCTTTACTTTGTCAACCCTTGTTACACAACATTTTATCACTGTCTCTGTAATCCCCATCCCGCACATTAGAGGCTCATTTTTGTGACCAAAACAGAGTGGCATGCCTTGCAAAGACCATCATTGCATCCCTTGCCATGAGTATAACATTTCTTCTGTTGATAATTTCCTGAACAGACCATCAAAAACACCTGTTTTTTCCTTGGCGTTGGTAGCCCTTTATGCCCTCGCGCCGACAAGGAAGATTAACACTAGACCTCGCACCAGATGGCGCTTTGTCTCAGTTAGCTGCTCATGCCAATTTGTATTTGGAATTTTTTTTAAAATAGAGGCAAAGTTTCGATCATAACAACTTCGTGGACAAGTCATAGGGAGTGGTTCGATTGAATAACCATGGCCTTCCTCCTTTGGCCTCTTGTTTCCACCTTTTGGGGAAGCCTCCCATGGGATAAGGCCTCCCTACCACCATAGTAGGAATCCAAACCTCCTCCTCTCCCTCTATTAATATAGCTATCCTCCATTGATGAGCTAGCTGAACTAAAGATATTATAGCAGAAACGCTGGAGAGATTTATATTCAAGATAGAATGGAAGAGTCCCTTATTGAGAGAGCTTAGGATTATGCCTTCATCCCGTCCAAATTCCTTGAAATTCATTGAGACGCGCTTCAACTGAACCCCGTTGAAGGAGGCTGCGACGTCAAGGCTTGGTTGTAACTCTTTCTTCTATTAATACATATGTATAACTATTCTCTGGTTCCCATTTTGCGTTGATGAGTTTTATTTGATGCAATATGCTTAACCCTCCTTGACTGGTTAGTAGTTATGAATGAGTTTGTTGTTTCGTATGTTGCTCTTGTTTTTTGATCTTGTGCAGGTATCTACACATCACTGCGAAAGGATCGTGACTTGTCGAGACAGGAATCGAGAGGCCACCACTACAGAAGCCACGATGACAACATTGAACTCTAGGTAGGTTGATCTACCTCTTCTATTTCATTCATTAATTAGGAACCTACACTCTAGTTTGTTCTTTTGTTACTAGACCCACTCTAGGGCTAGAGGGATCGTCTCTGTCCGCAGAGAGGATTTACCTTCATAACAACCCTATCTTCTTCAACTCTCTGTTACTAAGGTATTGGAGCATTGCATCTCTATTTTCTAAGCCATTTAGGGTATTGAAACTCCCCTTTCTAATCTACTGGGGGCATTGAAGGGGAAAAATGAGTTTTTATAAGGTTTCCACAAACTTTTCCCTTCATTCTAGGATTCATTTTAGGTTGCTTCCTCATTAGATCCAAGGGGGTGTCATTTTGACCTATAATAGATGCCACTTGATTTATGAGGTTAGAAGATAAACTGATGGCCTAAATACATTACAATAATCTTAGTGAGCCAAGAATACAGATGGAACCAAGGATGTAGAACTTGTAAGGAGCTACAAAATTCATAGCCAAATACATATGATATACATCCCCAAGTTAGGTATAACCATACTTGGTACCAAAGGAATAGAGCATGGTTTCCCACACAATATACTGCAGACTCATGGAATTAAGTATTGCTCATAATACAATGTATATTTGTGGCGCAACAGATATAATTTGGAACATGGACAGCAATGAGAGTGCCAAAATGTGATCCTAAAACTACGTAATACATTCTCCAATGTAGCTTGGGGGAGGCAATATGATTCAGTGAGGTATCCCCAAGCCCTAAGGTCTTCTACATTTCTTGATGCCACAACCCTCTACATGTGAATGAATGAGCTCATGTCGAGCATGTAGGGAGATCATCTGATTACTAGACATTAGGGGATCTTGTTAACACATGTGAGGGAGACCACCAATAATGAAAATGGTTCCGAAGGTACCTAACATAATCGAGCAAGTGAAAATGAATGAGATGGTGTCAAGCACTCATAGAATTTGTCAACATGGTCCAATGAGGAAAACCTACTATCAACCATGAAGAATCCTACCATTAAGCATTGAAAGCTCTAAGGTACTAGACTATTTCTAGATCTACATCTTGGACAAAGTGTTTACATCGATGGAAAGTGATTCATTGAAGGGGGGCCTTGATGTATCCCCCTATAGTTTGACACAAAATTGAAACTAAGATGAAGTCATTGACAATAAAAGATGAAGAACTGATGCAAAATTTACATAGGGATGGCCAACACAGAAGATAGAATGACACAACAAATGGGCGACTTTGATGAGGACTTACCTTGAACATATAACGACATTCATACAAAAACGTGAACTTGGCATCTTAGACCAACGTACACCATTCTAACACAATGGAAACATATGAGGCATCACCACAACCTTGGGAACTATAAGGGTAACCAATCGGGTGAGATATTGACTTGATAAAAGAGTGACATTACTCACACTAATGGTTTGGCTCCAAAACCCGACAAAGACCAATTGTAAGAGGATGAATAAAAAAAGTTCCATGTTCAAGGGCAACTGGAAATTTCCTTGATAAAATGAAAACAATCATACTTTTCTCCATTTTCCCTTTTTATATAGATGATTCCCTTAAATGTTTAACAAGCATGAAAGAGAAAACAAGTGAGCTCGATAATGTATTTTTCATTCAGTTTTAACGAGCCTAAAAAAGAGTTCAAAGTATACTCAGGTTTATGTTTTTTTCATGAGAGTTTTTAACGACTTCAGAAAAGAGATAAAAGTATACTCATGTCTTTCTCACGGTTTAACAAGTGTGAGATTAGAGAAGAGATTTCTCATCAAATTTTAGCTTGACTAACAAGTAGTAAAAAATGGAGAAAACTCGACATGTTCAAGTATTTAATAAGAGTGAAAAGATCAACAAAAGAAGATTGGGATTTCCATTGTTTAATGAGCATGAAAAGAAAATCAAAAGGAAGCTTTTTCCATAAATATGAGTGGTTAATGTATGCATCTACTTATGAGGTGAATGGAACTGACCTAAGTAAAGCAAGAAGTAGTAGTGAAGTTTCTAGCAATTGAAATCCACTCATTGTAGCAGTCTCTTTAAAAGGGTGAGATAGGTTGCAAGATGGAGGTAATATTGATGCAAAGGAAATAGGTCAAGCATGATTGTAATGTTGGCAAGTGTGATGAAGAAAACAATGTTATGACAACATCTAGCAAGAAATTAAAAACCATAGGCATAGGCGACCAAAAGTCAATGATAAAAGGGATGGGAACCCCTATATGGGCTATATGTGGCTAGGAATTGTAGAAAAAGAGAGGCACAAGGCTCGATTTCAAAGTCATAGCAGGGTCCTATAAAGAAACACAACATGGGAACCAAGATGACAATCAAATGTTATTCTAGAACACCCATCAAGGGTAGGCTCTACCACACAATCCACACATGACTCTTTTGGTTGGCAGGAAGGGGTAGATAATATTACACTCCCATTTGTATGCTAATGCTCCACCTTGCATTGCTTTACTCCTTGTTATCTCTAATCATCTAATCAATTACTATAGGGTAGAGATAAATACCTCATGTTTCTATGCTCCCAAGTTACTCCCCACCTTACTTTACATTGCTTGATTTCCTTTAGGGCAAAAGGTAGAGATACTACACCCCTCAAAAAAATTCTTAAAATCATATACTCCCACTTGGAGAGAGTTTTGGGAGCCCATTTCCCATACGAAACCCGATTCTGTCCACTTAAGTGATGTGGAGGGAAGATGGTGGGCAGTTTATGCTAACCCTTGCATTAAAACTTTAAAGTCTTTACGAAAGACTATGATCATCAAACATATGATTTTTTTGGGGTGAAATAAAAAATATTGTTTACAACTGTTTAACTATGAAAATTATAAATATCTCTTTAAAATAAATAAATTTCATGCTATTAAAACAACATCATTTCACGTGACAAAAATTTATAATCTCAACAACTATTTAAATGTGAGAATAATATAAACCCATTACTTAGTATACCTAAACTTTCTATATCTTCCTCTTCCACTTATCAAACTTGACCCTCATTAGAATATCTCAGATTTCATTTCGTAAATAAATTTAGAATTAAAAACCTTTTTAAAGAAGGATTACAAAGATCTATAAGTATGTCACAACACTATACTAAATTGACGTATGATAACTCCCGAGAAAAACATGAGAACCTTGATGGTGTGGCAAGACAAGGATTTAAAGCCAAATCGAAGCCTCATAATTTACTAGTTGCTTAACAATAAAATTATATTTAAAAATATTCACTAGGCTGTATGCACCCCTATATTTTTAAATAAAATTACACTTGAAAAATGTTCACAAGGCTGTATGCATTCAGCATGGAATCTTTTGGAATACTTAAGACTTAATAGCAAAAGTGAAATAGATAGCTTAACATGATTGTAAAATTCCTATATACTCATTAAAAACTAAGTTAATTTTTTATATATATTTATTTAAATAAATAAATAAATCGAAGTTTTTATGTATTTATTTAAATTAATTAATAATTTGAAGTTCTTCCATTTTTATATTTATCTAGATACTTGATTCATGAAATGTCAAAATTGACATTATTGGAGGAAGCTAAATTAGATGAATATTTAATTTTTAAACTAGTTGCACATCAAAAACTATATTTATATTAGATTAATCACATCTATAAATACATTAATCATTGGTTAAAGATATAAATTCTATCTTAAACACACAAAAATTTAGTTGAGTAAATCTCTCAACCAAACTCTAAACTAGTATTCATCTAAACAAATTCTAAAGAATATGAACAAACTCTTTTACTTAGAAACCAAGACAAGTAGGAATAATATTTTCCAAGTCCCCCCCTTAATGACTACTTGTCACAATCTCAATCAGCAAATTCTAGTTGTGGTCCCAGTGTTTACAAACATGACAAAAGAATATGTTGACGTCCATATAAAGGAACAACCATCCACCGGAATGCATGGGTACCCAACTGATGCAACCACTAGTCTACTAGAATATCCTTTGCATACATGGTTCTGTCAACCATTATAATTGCATACCATCATCATTATCAATTCGAAATATTCTAGGCTACTAACTCCATCAAGCTATCTCTTAACCCTCATAAAGGTGTAGTCAACAAGTTGGATTCCTGAGTGTAGAAAATCCATGTAGATTCAACTGATAATTATAATATGCTAAAATTATATACTTGAATCTACTCTACCAATTGCGGAAACCAATTTAAATATTGAAATCACAAAACATGAAAGAGAAAGAATTTCAATCGCACAATACAAAAGTATTTTCTTTGGAAAGCCTTAGCTAAAAACCCTGCTATCTGTATATTGCATAATTCAGAAAATATGAAAAGATTAAAATGTTTTTTTCCCAGTTGAGAAACCTTTGCACTATCTCTATCTGTCTCACTGATTCCTAGACAAGCTTCGTTCAATACTTAACCAATTTTCTGCCCTCTAGGATCCCTATTTCATTGTGTTGTTTCCTTGGGTAATTAGGCCCTATTAATTAGGGAAATTCTCAATCCATACTGCACAATGCATTAGGGGCCTTCCTTTGATTGCATGCACCACCTGTATAATTTGGATGATTATACAACTGATAGTACACTTTCCTTGAATTCCAATCTCAACTGGGTCTTTCTCAGAACTAACATGCATGAGTTATTTATGAGTGAAATATCAGTTATCTAATTTATCACTAGATGTGGCTCAAGTCCATGTTCCACTCTTTGAACTCTCACTAGTTCCTCCATCGGTTAGGACTAGTTAAACTAATTTTAACTTAGATAAATTGAATTAACTAATTACAACTCAAAATAAACTCAACCTGGGCTCCTATAATGTAGGAGATGTTCTACATGCCTCTAGTTTGACCCTCAACTTGAATTAACTAAACCAACTAAGTCATCCTAACCTAGTTAACTTGTGCAAGTTGTCATGTGATGTGGAATTACAATTTTATTCTAATTTAATCAAGGGAAAATTAAATTAGAATATTTTCTTGTTGCCATTTTCAACACTCCCTCTCAAAAATAAAGGGATTATCTGATACACTGATCTTGTCTATGTGGAACTCAAATTTTTCTCTTAAAAGTACCTTCGTCAAGACGTCTACATCCTGCTCCTTTGTAGGAATGTACTCTAACAACATAATTTGCCTCTGCACACAATCTTTGAGATGGTTGCATCAGATGTCGATATGCTTGGACCTATCATGAAAAATTGGGTTAACCGAGAGTTTTATGCAATTGTGGTTTTCACAGTAAATCATTATAGGATCCATCTGTTGACAAAAAAACCCAACAAGGATCTTCCTAATCCAGATAACCTCACAAGTTGCTTGACTAGCAGCCATATTATCTACTTCTCTTGAACTGAGTGCAACTGATCTCTACTTTCTGTTGTACCAGGAAACTGCTGTTGACCCAATACCGAAGATGTCCACTGATGTGCTCTTCCTGATAGATGGAATCCTTGCCCAATCCACATCTATGAAGCCTTGAAGCTTCACTCAATTTGTCCATCTATACTAAAGACCAAACTGAGTGGTGCCTTTAAGGTATCTCAACGCATGTTTGATTTCCTTCCAATAGATATTGGTTGGCTTAACCATTGCTTGAATAAGATGGTTAACCTCATAATGCATGTATGGTCATGTGTTCACCAAGTACATGAGTGAACCCACAAGTTTCCTTTAAATGGTAGCTTCTACCACTTCACCTAAAGTAGCATCTTCCTTCCTCCAATTCCCTGCTAGAGAAGTCTCCATGGGTTTGATACTCTCCATGTGAAACTTCTTTAGTATCTCATTGACATACTTTCCTTGAGAGACAAAAAAATCCCCGTCTCTTTGCAAAATTTACAAACAAAGGAAATAATTCAAAAATCCCTTTGTATTTCATCTCAAATTCTCTTGCAAGATCCTCTTTTCAAGATTTGATCAACTTCTCATTACCTGTTAGAATTAATCATCGACATATAATACTAAAATCACTAATATACCTTCAACCACAATATGGTAAAGGTTCGCATCTGCTTTACTTTTGGTGAATCCCAACCCGATGAAATAGTTGTTGATATTGGTGTACTAAGCATGGGGTGCTTGTTTCAATCCATACAACACTCGCTTGAGTCTGCACACATGCACCTCTTTGTCGAAGGTCTAAATCTTTTTAATTGCTCTATGTACACCTCTTCCTCAATCACTTTGTTGAGGAAAGTAGTCTTTATATCCATTTGATTTATCTTCCATATCATTTGCGCTGAAAGTGCAAGAATAAATTTGATTGAAGAGTACCTTGTTATTGGAGAAAAGGACTCATAATCTATTTCCTCCACCTGAGAGAACCCATTGGCCACAAATATGGAATTGTGTTTCTCCACACTCCCATATACTGCTTGCTTCACCTTGTAGATCCACCTAGATCCTACAACTGACTTTTTCTCCCTGAGTCTTGGGACAACTTCCCATGCACTATTTCTGATAATGGATTCATACTCCTCTACCATGGCATCAACCCATATGGTTGTTGCACTGCTTCCTTGAATGAGGATGGATTAGTCTCTACACTCGCTCATAAGAGCCATGTAACCAGTGTATCAATATTGGGACCTTCTCTGCTTGTGTTGTGATGTGGGTGCTCCCACATTCTCTCTAGCATCATGCATCAACTTGTTAGCCTCTTTGGTGTGCTTCCTTCCATCTCTGGATGTCTCTCCGTGAGTGGGTGATTCCACTCTCTTATCTTCTGCTTGTGGTTGCTCCCTTCTTTTGGAGCTAAGATATCCTCATTTGCATGCATCTGAAGCTCCCTCTCAAGGGAAATTCGCATGGCCTTTCCTTCAACGAATTTCACTTCTCTACTAAGCACTGCCATCCTGTGAGATGGCAGGTACACTCGATAGTTGTGAGGTGTATCAGCGTACCCCACAAATATTCCCAACTTAGTTGTTGGTTCTATATTTTTCCGTGCATCCTTGGTAACATGATAGTAAACTGATAAACCAAAAATTATAAAGTGTGCCACATCTGGCTTCTTACCAAAAAATGCTTCTTCTATTGTACTCATCCCGAGAATCCGATGAGGACTTATTTTTTGCACATACACAGTTATGTTGCATGATTTTTCCCACAAGTGCAACAATAGGCCCTGATCATGTAACATCACCCGTGTAGCTCCCAAAATGCTTCTCTTCTTTCTTTCTACAACCCCATTTTGTTGTGGGTTATGAGGTGATATTAACTTTCGTCGAACGCCTTCTGATGCACATAAGTTCTTCAACTCATTCAACACATATTCTCCACCATCGGCGCTCCTGAGAGCTTTCACCTTCTTTCTTGTGTCTTTTTCAATAAGTGCTTCGAACTCAAAACTTTTTGAGAACGTATGGTATTTCTTCTGCATGAATAATATCCAGCACTTGCATGAAACATCATCTACAAAAATCACATAATACTTGTGCTTGGTTTTGCAAGTTGTCGAGAACAATCCACACACATTTGAGTGAACTATTTCAAGGATCGCTTTCACTCGACTATCCTTATCATGAAAGGTTTCCTTGGTGTACTTCCCCAATGTACACACTTTTCATGTATCACACTGCTCAAGTGCACCCTTGGGAAGTCCTGTAGAAATATGCTACATGTTCTTCAAAGCTTCATGGTGTAGATGGATCAATTTTCTATGCCATAACTCACTGATGTCTTAGTTCTCCACCTTCTCTAATTTTGTGCTCAAGGCAACACAATCTTATACATCTAATTTGTAGAGGTTCCTTACTCAAACCCCAATATTCTTCACATGTTTCGTGGTGATGTGACGAAGGAACACCTTTCATTTTCTAAATATCACATCGTAGCCACGATCTTCCAACATAGCAACTGAAACTAAGGTCTTCTTCAAACTAGGAACATACATGAATTATTTTAATGTGAGAGGAGAAAAAAACTCCCTCTGAAAGGTAACAATATTTATGTCGGTTGCACTATACCTCCCATCATCTTCCATCTCGATGTGCATCTTCAGGTTCTTCTCCTCCAAGTCGCTGAAGAATTCTTTGTTTTCGGTCATATGGAATGAGGCTCCATTATCTAGGTACACACAGAACCCATCATTGATGAAGTGAATTTGTCCAAGTCTGTAGGAATGGGTGCCCAAAAAGCCATGTAGCAATCATGAATCATGTCAAGGTGAGAAATGATGCTATAACAACAATGCATGCGATGAGAGTGAAATCCAACTCGAATTGTAAAGTGAGAGCTTCACCTGCTGCTCCTCATGTGGGCTTCTTTTCGACCTTCTAGTGCGGACACTGCGTGGCATAGTGTCCCAGCTCATGATGGTGAAACAATTTAATCTTTGACAAGTCCTTATTCTTTCCTGCCCGACCAAAATCTGATTTGGAATGGGATGACTTCCCTTTCCCTTTCTTTGCCTTTCCAGCCAAGACATGGTTCTCTTCATCATCATGCTTTTATGAGGATCCATCTCTGATGTTCTGCTGAATCTCTTTTTGCACCAAGTCGGATCACAATTGCTCCCACTCTGGTTGCTTTTCCCTCCCATTCAATGAATCCTGGTAGCTGTGTCAGCTCTTGGGAAGGCCTAGAAATTCCAGGCTCACCAGATCATCCTCTACCACTGTAACACCAACACTTCCAAGATCATCTTGAGATTGGGTGAACTTGGTCAAGTACTTTGGTATTGTGTCACCCTTCTCCATCTTAATTCTTCTAAGCTTGTCTTTCAGAGCCAGCTTCATGTGGTCGTTTTTGTTCTGAAACAAATCTGTTAAGGCCTTCCACATAGCATATGGAGTTTCCTTTCCATGGAGGTTTGATACAATATGATCTCGAACACCTTCCAATAGAATCCTTCTTGCCTTTGCTATGTTCTTCTTCCATGCCGCCAGATTTTGAGCATCTACCATTGTAGGCCTAGGAGTATCATTGTCTATGAACTCCTTCAGTCTGTTTTCTTCCAACACTGCTTCCATCCTGTCTCTCCAAGCTATGTAATTAGAACTACCCTCAAGGGAATATTCAAGTCTTAATCCAGAGAAAGACATCTTGATCTTGTTGCTAGTCCTGAAGAGTAGATTTGCAAATATGATTCACATGCATAGGAAAAACCTGTATTATTCTCTTCTAGAGTGATTCCTGCTCTGATACCATGTAGAAAATCCACGTAGATTCAACTGATAATTGTAATATGCTAAAACAATACGCTTGAATCTATTCTATGAATTGCGGAAACCAATATAGATATTGAAATCACAAAACATGAAAGAGAGAATTTCAATCACACAATACACAAGTATTTCCCAGGGAAATCCTTATCTAAAAACTTTGTTATCTGTATATTGCATAAGTCATAAAATATGAGAAGATTACAATGATTTTTTCCATCAATTAGAACTAGTTAAATTGATTTTAACTTAGATAAATTGAGTTAATGAATTAAAACTCAAAATAAACTCAACTAGGGCTCCTACAATGTAGGATATGCTCTATATGCCTCTAGTTTGACCCTCAACTCGAATCAATTAAACTAACTAAGTCATCCTAACTTAGTTAACTCATACAAGCTGTAATGTGATGTGGAATTACAATTTTATTCTAATTTAATCAAGGGAAAAATAAATTAGAATCCTTTCTTGTTTCCATTTTCAACACCGAGTTCCACTCCTAAACTCCTGAATCACGTACCTCCCAAAGTAAATTACTGAAAAACATCCTAAGTTGTCGCATAACCTCATCAGAAGGCCACTCTCACATCTTCAACAATGAGGGATCCTTCCCTAGATCCACAACTTCCATACTATTTGGAAAACCATCCATATTGAGCTATTACTTGCACTTGATCTCATTCATAAGTTGTTTCACACCATTAAACCAATTGTCTCATCTATTTCTTTTGATTTTTTGAGATTTTATAATCATTTATTACATCAAACACAAACGATTTGGAAAGAAGTAGGTGATCTTTCTTCGGTACTAGTACTCGGTCTGAGATCCACGGTTGTACACATAAATGGAGTCCACTCTCACTTCAATTCGATTCACACAAGCACAATCGAATCTCTTATCATATATTGTAGCTTTTGGCATGATTCAAACAACTATAAAGGATAGTGATGCTTGAAAAGATCTCTCACAGAACCACACAATCACACAAGAATTTCAAAACACAAAATTATACTAATCTAACATACAACAACTTGTAACTTACATCTCTCTCATAGATCATGGGGCCTCCCTTAAGGGATTTAACTTAGAGGTAGTGGCTCTGAAACAAAATTGTAAAATGAGTTTCACACCAAAAACTACATTTATATTTGATTATTCACACATATAAATACATCAATCATTAGTTAAAGATAGAGATTCTATCTTAACCACACAAACACTTAGTTGAGTAAATCTCTTAACCAAACACTAAACTAGGAATCATCTAAACAACTACTAAATAATAGGAACAAGCTCCCTTACTTAGAAACCAAGACAAGTAGGAATTATATTTTCCAAGTCATTTCACTAATAAATAAAATTGGAGTTGTTTATAAGTGAGATTTTTTGGATTCTTCGGGGGATTTGTGGCCTAAATACTGCCAAAAAAAGGTGTGCTCAAATATTGATTTGTGTTGTTTAAACTAGTTTTTTGATTACATATATAGATTCAACACCTGAAAAATTCTTGGGGCGCTTGGATTGTGAAGATTTCGCCCATCAAACTTGTGATTTCAATGAGTCCCTACATGATTCTAAACAAATTGGATCATACAATAAACCAAGAAAACTTTTCAAAAATCAGATCTCACTTTAGACAACACTAATGAAATTAAAAATATATATATATACAAGTTTGGTTTTAATTTGTTAAATTTATTATAAAATAATAAACAATTAATTTTTAATTTAAATTATTTATTTGAATAATTAAAATAATTATGTTGATAAATATAGATATAGAAAAGGAGTGTCACAACCATTAAAAAAAAAAAAAATACTTTCTACTTTACTTTCTTCTTTACAGCTAATCATACATTAACACACCCAATCAAATTATTTGCATCCTATCCAATTGGACTTAGCATATAACTTACTGACATAACTAAGGATATCGGAAAGGTTATCCTTATTAACATTGAATATAATTGCATATATCTCACAGACAAACCGCTTATAAAACTTTGGTAGATTATATTACCACAAACTTGATAGTATATATAATCAAGTTGCAAAACCCATTGTAATAATTCACAACGACTGTCGTTTCATACCTTATATGATTTGAACTTTAATATTATCATCACGATTATTTCCTACCCTAAATTTTCATTTATGCAATGAATCTGTGGTTTGATATTATTGAGGGTTAGTTGGCACGTCAAAGCAATTGAATGTTGTATTGTCCTGGAAATTAAATTTCTTGACAGAGGTAAGATTTTCCATGATACATTGTGGGTTTTGATGGCCACTTGCCATAGATTCCACCGTTGCTTTTCTTGGAGATCTATGAAAAACATTTCTGGTGGGAAATGACATGATATTCATGCCAACCCTAGGTGGCTCCGTCTTTTGGGCTCTGTATTTACGCGAAGGATGGCTTTGCAATAGATGAGGCTTGAGACCTCGTTCAATCAGTCCTCCACAGAGATATTATTTTAGCTCGGTCGGCTCTGTCATTTGCAATCTTTACATTGCTTTAGCCTTGGAAACAACCATTTCACTTCTCAAGCTCATTCGGCCCTGGTATACTTCCCTTCAGAGTATCGTCAACCCTTCAACTCCTCGGCCATGATGCAGGTTAGAAATTCTTCTCTAGGGTTTGGTGGGTTTTACATTCTCTGTGTAATATTTCGACTTTTGGTTTTTAACCATTAACGTTTTCTAATTCTTGTTATTCTTTGATTGCATTATTCCCAAAAGGAAAAACCCATGGTGTCGCCAGGCTATAATGAAGAGAGATTCACCTACATGCAAGTGACTGTGTTAATGCATCTTTTCCTCTTTTCGTCTGAGATATGGCTTAAGTTTTACTCTTGTTTCTTATTTGTAACCCGCTTTACATTATGTCCTTAATTTTCAAGTAATCCCTTTTGCCAAAGCGTAGCTATCTAATACGAAATTGAAGATCTTGGCTAACAGAGTTACTTTGACCTTCCAGGTATTCTGTTTTCCACAATTCCGCAACACGTCTGGCACTCGACTGCTAAAGTAGAGGGTTTTTAGAATTTATTTTCTTGTTTTCATCCATTTGTATGAGGGTTTTTCCGGGTTTCTCTCCAAAGCCACAATTCGTGTAATTTATTTTGGATTCTAAAATACTCATAGATGGGTTAAATGTAATCTCGTTTTCTATCCTAAATCAGGTCTTTCTTCAAGTCAATACTTTCTTATTTTTCAATGGAGTTTTTCTCAGACTTATATAGTGCAACGCTAGTTTGTATTTTGGGTTATGTATGAATGGTTATGGTCTTCATTTTGTCTATATTTTTTAAGTATGCCGTAGACATTTACTTTCGGTAAAGAGTTTTCTGATGATTTTAGTTTTCGACATACTCTGGTTATCTCCTTCTCATGAAAAGACTACTTTGATATGGATAGTAATACTTTGTCTTTATTTGCATGCATCAAATACTATAGTTTAAATAGTCTTTCCACTTTTTTTTACGTTTCAATGGAAATCCGTTTGATTAATATAGTTTGATATAGTTTGGCCTATAATTCAAAAGAGATATTCTTTAATGTTGTGCAGCTATTTTACTGTTCTCTCTGGAATTTTTATCTTAGCTAGTTTTTTTGGTGACCGGACCACCATTTCTTTCTTCGAGTATAAATATGGCTGAAGACACGACGTGCCTTGGAATTGGAGGTTCTACCTCAGGTCCTAAGGTCGACAGTGTTGCTGCACAGTTTTCTAGGATAAAATGTGATTGATTATTTTCCAAACTCTAACTGCTAAAATTTTTTTTAATAGTAACTAGATATTTCATTTAATGGTTTTTACTCTTAACAATAGTTTCTTTCACTGTTCTCGTATTCCTACCGTACCTACTATATTCTTCCACGGTCTTCATAATATTACTTAAATTTATTAAAATAATGTGTAAAACAAAACATTAATAGTAGTCTTTGATAACAGTCTTTTCCTACTATCCTCATAATATACCTACTCCATTTCACAGTAACAGTTTTTTCACAATAAACTCTGAACTTATAAATATCATGTCTTAATCACAGGGTACACAATCTCAATTCCATTCAACAAATATTTTCATAACAATTTTTTGCAGTCTTTGCTTCTAATGAAGCACATTACCTGTGGAACCTTATTCCTATTTTAACATTTTTTCAAGTTATTCAGAAACTTATCTGAATTTGCAATTTACTGTTGATGTCCACCCAACCTTAAAGAGAGGCAATCACGTTCTTCTCTTTCCCCCGTGCTCCACTCCTGAATGGTACATGTTGACAATATTTTTTGCTGTGGCCTCAAGATTCCAAGTCCAGTCAATACCAGAAAATTTCAAGATTACTAAGAGATTTCCACTAGTCTCTACCAACTCAGGAAAATTTTCACTCTCCTTCTTAGTCTCTGAACATAACCCCTATTCCTCATTGGGATCTGCCTCATATCCCTAGAGGAACAGGTAATTGTTCAATTGTCCCAACCAACCATCAGTTCTTGGAATATTTTTACCTTCAAATTTTTATTTTTTATGGAACTAATTCCATAACCAAATTTATTTCTAAATAACAAAACAAAATGAATAACTTTTCCATAAATAGTAATAGTCTCATTTTTCTTTTAAAAATAAATAATAACTAAAATGCCAAATTACTAGTTATCAACTAGTTAAGGACAAATCCAGTTGTTACAACTTCCCCCCTTGGAAGTAAAAATCGTCCTCGGTGTTTCACTCCAACTCAAATAACTCTGGGTAAGCCTCATGCACAAATCCCTTGTCTTCCCAAGTAGCCTCATCCGGGCTGAAGCACTTCCATTGCACTTTAACCTGGGTGATGACTCGCCTCCAGAGCATAATTTCTCTCCTGTCGAGTATGCGTTGAGGCTCGACCAGAAACTCTCCGTCCGGCTCTACCTGCAAATGACAAAGTTTTCCCATCAAAATTTAATAAAGAAATCATATTTCAAGTTAGGATTTTAATTCTATCCTATTTGAATATTCTTCCAACGAATTACGTGCTTCAGATCATGCACATATCGCTTTAACAAGGACACATGAAACACATTATGTACTCAGATGTGGCTGGGTAAAGCCAACCGATAAGCCACAGGTCCTACCCTCTGCAAAATTTGGAAGGGTCCACAGAACCTGGGAGCCAACTTGGCACAAGAATCCCACCGCAAGGTACTCTTCTTGGGTTTGATCCTCACATACACATGATCACCCACTTCAAATTCTTGATAGGTCCTCTTCTTATCTGCATAGATCTTCTGTCGATCTTGTGCAACTTTCAAATTTTGTCTGATCTTCTTTTCTTTTGACTCCATTTCAGCCAATATTTTTGGTCCTAGCATTAGTTTCATTTCGGGGTTGCTCCAATTTATGTGTGTGCGACATTGCCTCCCATATAGAGCTTAGAAAGGACTCCTGATAACCATTGCTATAAGAAAATTCAACCAGATGCAAGTAGTCTTCCCATTTGGTTGGCTGCCACATCACGTACATGCGCAGCATGTCTTCCAAAACTTGGTTTACCCGCTCTGTTTTTCCATCTGTCTAGGGATGATAAGCAGTGCTAAAGTTTATTGGGGTCCCCAGACCTGTAAACAAATTTTTCCAGAATGTTTAAGTAAACTTCACATCTCTGTCAGAAATAATAGTCTTTGGAATGTCATGTAGCCTGAATATCTCTCTCATAAAAATATCTGCTATCTGTACAGTATTGTAAGTAGACTATACAGGTATAAAATGTGTAGACATACTCAACCTATCGATCACCACCATGATGGAGTCATTGTGCCTCTTTGACCCTGGTAAACCTGTAATGAAATCCAGGGATATGACCTTCCAGTACTTCCATTCAGGTACTGGTATCGACTGCAACAATCCTGCGAGATGTCGATGCTCCACCTTAACCTGTTGACATTACAAACATTTATTTATATACTCAGCAATATTTTTACGCATACTAGGCCAGAAATATATTTTTCTAATAGCAGTCAACATTTTCTAGTATCCTGGGTGTCCCGCATAATTACTCTAATGATACTCGTTCATGATTAGCTCCTTTAGGTCCACACGGTTTGGTACATACAACTTTCTTCTAAATGTTATCATTTGTTCTTTATTAACTCCATATTCAGAAGTATTTCCCTGTTTTCTGGCCTCTTCCATTTGCTGTCATAGGAATTGATATTCAGGATCCTTCTGTGCTTCTTCTTTTACTTGATCCAAGAATTTACATACAAGCTGATTATAATAAAGCTCATAAACACAATGCAGCTTTCTACTTAAAGAAAAAGCCACCCAGTTTTCCTTACCCTTCACGTGCTGGATGTCCATATCAAACTCACTTAAGAAGGCATTCCATCTTCCCTGTCGGGATTTTAAATCAGCTTGCTTAAAATAACTAGTTAGGCTACTATGATCTGTCTTTAATATAATTTTTTTACCCAGCAAGTAGTGTCTCCATACCCGAAGTGCATGTACTACTGTTGTTAACTCTAGATCATAGGCTGAATATCTTTGTTCATGTTCCATCAACTTTCTTGACTCATAAGCCACTACCTTCCCTTCCTGAGATAAAACTGCCCCAACTCCCTCTTTATAAGTGTCTGTACAAACCTAAAATTCTTTATTGGGATCAGCTACTCTCAACACTGGTGCAATGGTCAGTAGTTGTTTTAACCTCTCAAAACTATTCTGGCACTCAACAGTCCACTTAAAAACTTTTCCTTTTCTCTGCAAGGAGGTAATTGGAAAAGCAATTCTGGAAATCCTTTAATAAATATTCGATAGTACCCGGCCAATCCCATAAAGAATCAAATATCCTCTACATTCTGGGGTACTCACCATTCCATGATTGTCTTGATTTTCTCTGGATCAACATCAATTCCTTTTGATGAAATAACATGGCCTAAGTACTAGATTTTTTTTTTGAAGAAATCACATTTGTTGAACTTAGCGTACAACTGGTGTTTTCTTAACATTTCCAGCACAATCCTTAGATGTTTCCTATGTTCTTCCTTGTTTTTAGAATAGATTACAATTTCATCTATGAATATACGTACAAATTTATCCAGGAAAGGATGGAATATGCCATGCATTAACCTCATAAAGGTTGCTGGTGCATTGGTTAACCCGAAGGGTAACACCACAAATTCCTAATGCCCGTACCTGGTACGAAAAGCAGTCTTGTAAATGTCTTCATCTTTGATTCGGATCTGATGATATCCAGATCTTAAATCTATTCTTGAAAGCACTGTGGCCCCCTTCACCTGATCGAACAGATCATCAATCCTTGGTAAAGGATATTTATTTTTTATTGTTAACTTGTTGAGTTGTGTATAGTCCATGCACATTCACATGGTTTTGTCCTTCTTCTTAACGATCAACACTGGTGCTCCCCAAGGGGACACACTTGGACGAATATAACCTTTGTCCAGTAGTTCCTATAATTGAATTTTTAATTCAATTAATTCTAGAACACTCATTATGTAAGGAGCCCTTGACATAGGTGATGCTCGTGGCATTAATTCAATGGTAAAATCAATATCCCTTCTTGGTGGTAATCCGGGTATGTCTTCCGGGAAGACATCCATATAATCTTGCACCACTGGTATGTTCTCCATCATAGGAGACTTCTCCTTGGAATTAGCATATCCCACCTGGATATCATAAATCTAACATCCCTTTCTCATACATTTGTTCAATTGGGATGTTGTAATAGGACGTAGCTGTAGGGGTTTCTTGATTCCCCGAATTTCCTTGTGTGTTCCATCTTGCATTCTGTAATACATGATCTTTTCTTTGCAGTCCACTAAGGTCCAATGTTTTTCTAGCCAATCCATGCCCAGAAAAACATCATAGGACCCTAATGGTAGTATGTTTAGGTCCACGTTTAACTGTTGTTCTGCAATTTCTAATGTGTAATTTGGAATTTTGGCAGTTACCTTTCTTTTTGCTCCTATGGCTAGTTGTACTAGCCAAGGCTTTTTGAATTTCTGCCCTTTTAATTTACAAATTTCCACTATTTTGGGATTAAAATAACTTAGACTTGCACCTGGGTCTACCAAAATAGAAACAAATTGAGACAATAATTTACCTTCTAACTCTATCATTGGTTGCTGATAATCTGCCTGTCAATCCTCCAACGTTGCGTTGATACGAGGTATGTTTCGAGCCACATCGCCTACTGTAGAAGCCTCCTGCAAATTTTCAACTATTTCACTTCTTGATCGCTGTGGGAAATTTTGGTAGTAATGTGCTTCACCTCACCCCAACACTGCAGGGGTGGTTTGGTCACTTGCCTTTGCTTAGGTTTGCTAGTTGCCTCTGTAGGCCTCTCTTCAGCTGGCCATCGAGTTCTCTGATGATTTCTTCCAAACTGCTTACTTACAGAACTTCGTGCAAAATTCTTAAAATTAATATTTTTCGCGCCTCTAAATTTTGAGCTTCTTTTCTATCCTTTTCTTGGTTTCCAACTTTTTCCCACTTCCCCTTTTGCCTTGGACTGCTGGTAGCACATTTGTGCCTTACGAATGGCTTCTTCCATGGTTCTGAGATTTACAAATTCAATTCGCTCCTTCATATGTGTAGAAATTATATAACATATGCATTATATATCCAGATTCTCCTGATCTAACAATATTTATCTTCTTGCTAAATATAGAATTCTTCCACTATTAATCTTTTGCGGAAATTATAAACTCAATTGCAAACACATGAAGCAATAAAAACAATCGCACATAACACAGTTTTTTCATGGGAAATCCTGAAGCTGAAAAAACCCAATTATCATATATTATGTATCATGGAGATCATATAACAATCTCATACAAATCTTAGTACATCAAGCTCTCAGTACAATCAATCGTCACACACTAACAAGAAGAAATCTACAAATCCATGCATTGATTTCTTGCCACTTGATAGCCTGCCTCCATTGTGCAATCCCTGCTGGAGAATAGCTCTGAATGAATTCGAATTGGCCTTGCCTTGACTTCACAATCCTCATTGGCAACTCCAATGTGTGTGTGATGCAATCAATGCATCACTATAGTCACAACAGATAGTCCATCTCACCCTTTCACCTATCTCTCCACTGGGTCTCCACTGGAACTGACATGCACTGTAGTTAAATGTTGTATTTTTTCAGTTGATTAATGAGTTAGTATTTGTGAATTAATTAACTAATTAATTCACTCCACTCTCACTAGTGTATCATTCAGTTAGACTAGATAAAACTAGCTCAACTGAGTTTAACTCCATTAACTGAGTTAAACTGAATAATAACTCCATGAACTACTCTTCCAACTCTGTCATAACTTTTCCAGTTCAGTTCTAACTGAGTCCTCCATGCATGAACCACCAGTAAACCCTAGGAATTGTGTAATTCCTTCAGCCCACCGATTTTCCAAATCTGTTCACTTTAATATAAAAGTTCTCTAAGAGAATAAGTTGTTGTTTATTGTCAGATTATTATTAAGAGCTAATAATAACCGACATGCATCTATTTTTAGATCGACGATATATAAATAGACTTTGCCCAATATTCTAAAAATAGAATTTCATCTATTTTTCCAACTTGACCAATCATCCACAAATAGCATCCTGCAACTTCTAAAATATGATCACCATGTCTAAAAATAGACTTGCACCTAAAAATATCCTGTGGGTCCACTTAGTGAAGGTGACTGATTTTCACTAAGCTCATCATCTTGTTGAATCTCAACACTCCCTCTCAACAAGATAGGCATTATCCTTCACCCCAATCCTGCCTCTATGGTATTTGAATTTGCTCCTGGTGAGCGATTTCGTCAGAATATCTGCATCCTGATCTTCCGTAGGAATGTACTGAAGCAACATGATCTTCCGTTGCACACAATCTCTAATATGATGATACCGGATATCAATATGTTTAGATCTATCATGAAACACAGGATTAATCGAGAGTTCAATGAAACTCTGATTATCACAATGTATCACTGTAGGATCTAAATGAGAACCGAACAAACCGACCAGCTTGACTTGCTACCATGTATTCTGCTTGCGCTGAACTAAGTGCCACATATATTTGTTTCCTGTTGTACCAAGAAACTGTTGTAGATCCGATACTGGAAATCCCTTCTGATGTGTTATTTCTGTCCGTTGGGCTGCTTGCCCAATCTACATCCATGAAGCCATGCAACTTCACCTCATCCTTATGTCTGTACCATAAGCCATACTTAGATGTGCCCCTGAGATATCTCAGGACATGCTTGCCTGCCTTCCAAAAGAGCTTGGTAGGCTTAACCATCGGTTGTGAAAGCTAGTTCACCGCATAACATATGTCTGGTCTTATATTAACTAAATACATGAGCGAACCCACCAACTTTCGATAAACAGTGGCATCCACTACCTTTGCCAATGTAGCATCCTCTTTCCTCCAATTTCCTGGAAGAGGAGTGTCGATAGGATTGCAGCCTTGCATGTGAAACTTCTCCAGTATCTCACCAACATACTTTCCTTGAGACACAAACAATTCACCTTCCCGCTGCCATATTTCCAATCCAAGGAAATAATGAAGGAGGCCCAAATCCTTTATCTCAAACTCCTTTGCAAGATATGCCTTGCATGAGTGTATCAACTGCTCATCACCCATTAGTATTAAATCATCAACATAAAGAACAATGATTAAAAGCTTACCCTCCACCACAATTTGGTACAGTTTTGCATTCGTCTCACTCTTGGTGAAGCCAATTCCAGTGAAATAGTTGTCGATCCGTGTGTACCAAGCACGTAGTGCTTGCTTCAACCCAAACAATGCTCTTTTGAGCCTGCACACATGCGACTCGCCGCTGAAGATCTCAAATCCTTCAGGCTACTCAATGTAAACCTCTTCCTCAATGAACCCATTAAGGAACACAGTCTTCACATCCATCTGATGAATGTGCTAACCCATCTGCATTGAGAGAGAAAGGATGGTCTGTATGGAAGAATACCATGCGACAGGTGCAAAGGTTTCTTCATAGTTAATCCCCTCGATCTATGAGAAGCCCCGGGCAACAAATATTACCTTATACTTCTTGACGCTCCCATCAGCAGCTTGCTTTAACTTGTAGATCCATATTGATCCTATAACTGATTTACCCATCGGCCTTGGAACAATATCTCAAGCACTGTTTCTGACAATGGAGTCATACTCCTCCACCATGGCATCTACCCATGTGGGCTCCTGCACTGCTTCTTCGAAAGAAGATGGCTTTGTCACTGTTAGCCCCCCTATGAAATTCTTGACAAGCAAGTTGGGGGCTATATCATTTTGGAGACCTTCAAGGAATGCATCTCCCTTGAAGACACATCATCCTTGAAGTATCTCTATGCTTTGCATTATACAAGTCCCCTCTGCTGATTTCCATCTGAAGCCTCATTGGTTATAAAATTCTGCTCTTCACAGGGCCCATTATTATCCCATGTCACCCTTGCAAATACCATATTCGTCCCCTTTTTCCCCTTCTGTCAAAGTGCCTTTGTTCCCCTCTTTTTCCCCTATTAACCCCCCAAATCCCCTCTAAAAATCCCTACACCCTTTGTTTTCCCAAATTCCCCTTCCATCTCCCTATCGTTACCCTTGGGGCCTCAAAATACATTAAAACAGGCTAAAAAACCCACTTCCAACTATGTGATAGGCCTCAGCCCCTCTCCGCTAGCCCCACGCCTTTTTCTCTCCATGAGACCTGACGCCATAACCGAGCACTAGCCCCGAAGGTGCTCAACCCATTTGTTCATCGGGTGCGATCACAGCCGTCGATCTATACAGAACGGACGACGATCGCCGCCCCTACAGCCTCCGTTGTTTTCCCCGTTCATCACTCCACATTACATCTCCACCGTCCATTTAAAAGCCAGATCTGACGGTCTAGAATGTACCTGCTCCCGTGGGCCCCGCCGCGCAATAGCACAAAACCGCCTGGTTTATTTCGCATCGCCTTTGGGCGGATGGCGGTTTTCCCCCGTTGCCCAGCGATTCCATACACCTTTCGACACCTGTCCTCCTGTACGATTTCAAAACCGTCGTTCCCGCCTGTTAACTCCATCCATCGCGTGTTATTGTCCGGACACGGATGCCCAGCGAAATTTCCGTAGACCGTCCGATCTGGAGCGGGCCATCCGACGGCTATCACTCGTCCAAGATGCACGACGTTTAATGTAATTGCACACGTGATAGCTCATGCCATGGCCTGCCATCCGTCGTCCTTCGCCGTCGATCTCCGCCACGACCGACGGTCCAGATTTGTTCCTCCGTCGTTGACTGTTCCACTGTCGCCGTGCCTCCACGTCATCCGTCCGCTTGGCTTTCCATATGCCACGTCACCCCACGTGCATTTTCCGTACCTTTCGACCATTTCATTGCATATGATCGTTCATTTTCGTGTTTTTTTTAATGAATTTTCCGTTTAAACTCTGCTTTTCCAGACCGCCACCTCCGCCAGAACGATTTGTCACCATTTTTCGCGATTTCTCCCTCAGTTCATCATCTGCACGACCATTTTCATCCTCTGCACTGCCTCCATCACCTCGTCCATGGTTTTTCTTGACAAGTTGCGTGTTTTTGCTGGTTTATCAGTTGGTAATGGTCTGCCATGATCACACAACATTTAATGCAGCGGCAAAGAATTCTGTGCACAGGAAATTAATGCATAAGCCAGTTCTTTTTTTTAGCAGAGCCTTTCTCCATTGAAGGAAAGAGTTTAAGCTCTGCGAACCCTGTTCGGCACCATTAAAGCTCGATTTGCGCCATCAATGGAGCAGAAGTGACCTCAAGGCACGCAAACACAAATATTTAGGCCTCAAGCTCAAAAGTAAAGCATTATGATGGGAATTAAAGGGCTCAATCCAGTTTTTCAGGGGTAAAGCATCAGATTGAAGACCCCGAGGACCTCTCAGAGATTAAATGCAAGGGAAGCCGTACCACCAGGGTTTTTTCTACAGCAGCAGAATGTTTTGTTCAATCGGAGGACAAAGTGCCCATACAGTATTTATTATACATCGTGTCCCTGAAGGAATTTCCACCCTAACAACGGTTCAAAATCACTAGAGCATTGATATGGCAGACTCCTCATTAGTTTATTTTATTTTGTTCAAATCACCAGGAGTACCACAGCCGAAACATGTCAAAATCATATCTGAAGAAGATCACTCTTTCATAAAAGGGGTGACAGAAATTAAATGCTCAGTATACAAGCCAAATGGGCCTTGGCCCTCTGTCTTATAGATGTTTAATACAACGTTTAGTGTTCACCTACCCCCTCAGTCGATCTTCTGTTCATCCTCTGCTATAAAAACACAGAAGGAAATTATTGTAGGGGTTGTTGATGAGATATCAGAGAAATGCAAGTGTTTTCCTCTTGAGACAAGTTCTCTATGTAATATTGTAAGATAGGCTGAGATTTGATGTATTCAGGCTGAATGTTCAAGCTGTGGGCAATGAATGTACCTGATTGGTGTTACTTTTAATATGACAAGCATGTTTCTTTGGATCTTGATCTAAAGCAGCTGGTGATGTTTTCTTATCTCTGTGTTTGATTTCATTTCATTCCATTTCTACTGGCTCGCATCAGAAGTTTGGCATAAGATTTACCCTTGATAGGTACCTTATGTTGCTGCTCTCCCAGCCCTTTATGTTTTCTGCTCATGTGTGTATCTGAACATTGATTTCAATTGATTTAACCAGTGTAGTGGATGTTATTGCCTGCTCTCTGATGTATGAATTAATGAAGTCTATGTTTAGATGTTCTTGTTAGGATTTAGTTGGATGACTTGAGAACACTGGGAGGTCTAGAACCCTGTCTCTGCCTCACTAGGATCTTTCCATCCCGATTAAGCCTTTCTAAGATCCCTCGTACTGCCTCTGATTTTTTCCAAGCAGGTCTGGAGTTAAATGACCTCTGACCTGATCTATATACATAATTGGACGGTTCTCCTCCTTTCATTTTCAGTCCTTAATGTCCCATTCCAAATATCATCTTTAAGATCCAAATGCTCTAGATGACTAGCCCAACTGAAAGCTTGCACATTGAACAGAAGTAAATCCTTTCATGACTCCATTGCCCAATGGCCTTGATGTTCCCTGAGTTATCTATCTTTGTCTAGTTTTCCTCTTTGCTCATCCTTGTCTTATATTGGGTCCTTCTTTCCTGATTCCCAACAACCAAACCAACAATCAAACAACAAACCCTGTGCCTATAACTAGCCTAAAACCTTAACATTTGAGCTTCAAAGATATAAAACCTTTGACAAATATAGAGAGATCCCTCTCTGGGCCTAGGAGGGCTAGATCCTAAGGTCTGAAAGTGGTTCTATGTTGTCTCATCTTTTGGTCTTGTCAACCTGGCCAAAACATGGGAACCCCAACAGTCACGATACACTTGCTCATAAGAGCCATGTATCTAGTAAATCGGTCAGGTGACTGTCTCTGTCTGCGCTATGATATAGGGACTCCTACATTCTATGTTGCATCAAGCTTCAGTCTCTCAGCTTCTGTGGTATGCTTTCTGCTAGTTATGATGTTTGGCTCTGCGTAAGTGGATTCCTCCACTCCATGATCCTCTTCATATGGCTGATCCACATCTGGAGGCTCATCTTTCGAAATAAGAAATTCTTCCACTGCATGAAAGTCTAGCTCCCTCTCAAGCATAGCTCGTGCAACACCCATGATTATTCTATTCTTCCTCTCGGTGACCCCATTCTGCTGTGGGTTATGAGGAGCTTTGAGTTCTCTTCGAATTCCTTCTTTGATACAGAAGTCTTTGAATTCGCCCGAGATATATTCACCACCATTATCGCTCCGTAGAGCCTTCACTGGATTCCCCGACTCCTTCTCCACCAATGCTTTAAACTCACAGAACTTTGAGAATGCTTCGCTCTTCTTCTGCATGAAGAAGATCCAGCATCTATGAGAATAGTCATCAACAAAAATAACATAATACCTGTGTTTTATTGTTGAAGCAACTGAGAAAGGTCCACACACGTCTGTGTGGATTCTCTTAAGGATCATCGAAGCACGGTTCTCCTTCTCATGAGAGGTGGTCTTCACAAACTTACCATAGTACATCCCTTGCACTGATCTAAAAGTACAAGAGTACCCTTGGGAAGTCCGATAGAAATATGCTGCAAAATCTTCAAAGCACCATGGTGAAGATGGCCCAATCTCCTGTGCCATAATTCACCCTCATCCCGACTCACCACTTCTTCTACTTTGCCCATCATTGCAGCGCAGCCATCTACCTCTAGCTTGTAGAGATTCTTAACTCGAATCCCTATCTTCTTGGTTTGACTCGTTGTTTTATGTCGCAGGAAAGCTTTTCCCTTGCTGAAAACAACATCATAACCTTTGTCTTCCAACATTGCAACCGAGACCAAGTTCTTCTTCAGACCTGGAACATGCATAACATCTTTCAACATAAATGGATTACCTGACTCCCTCTCAAATCTAATGGTCCCAATGCCAGTCGCACTGTATCGACCATCATTGCCCATCTCTATATGCATTTGGAGGTCCTTCTCCTCCAGATCACTAAACAACTCCTTGTCTCCCATCAGATGGAAAGAGGCACCACTATCAAGATACCACACCGATCCCATTGTGCTTGAAACCAAGCATGCGATCAAGGAGAAATCAAGTTCAAATTTTGAGGCTAAGGCCTCACCCACTGCAACTCTAGCAGCCTTCTTGTTCTTCTTATTCTATGGGCAGTTAGTGGCGAAATACCCATGTTCGTGACAGTGAAAAAACTTTACCTTGGAAAAATCCTGCTTCTTTCCTTTAGCTTCGGATTTTGAAGGTAAAGAGAGGCAATCACGTCCTTCTCTTTCTCCCGTGCTCCACACCTGAATGGTACAGGTTGACAATATTTTTTGCTGTGACCTCAGGACTCCAAGTCCAATCAATACCAGAAAATTTCAGGATTACTAAGAGATTTCCACTGGTCTCTACCAGCTTTGGAAACTTTTCACTCTCCTTCTTAGACTCTGAACAAAACCCCTATTACTCACTAGGATCTGCCTCATATCCCAAGAGGAACATGTAACTGTTCAACTGTCCCAACCAACCATCAGTTCTTGGAATACTTTTACCATCAGTGTTTTACTTTTTATGGAACTAATTCCATAACCAATTTTATTTCTAAATAACAAAACAAAAAGAGTAAATTTTCCAGCAATAGTAATTGTCTCAGTTTTCTTTTAAAAATAAATAATAACTAAAATTCAAAATTACTAGTTATCAACTATTTAAGGACAAATCCAATTGTTACAGCTTCCCACCCTGGAATTAAACACTGTCCTCGGTGTTTCACTCTAGCTCAAATAACTCTGGGTAAGCCTTGTGCAAAAATCACTCATCTTCCCAAGTAGCCTCATCTGGGTTGAAGCGCTTCCACTGCACTTTAACCTGGGTGATGGCTCACCTCTGGAGCATAATTTCTCTCCTGTCGAGTATGCGTTGAGGCTCGACCAGAAACTCGCTGTCCAGCTCTACCTACAAATGACAAAGTTTTCTTGTCAAAATTTAATAAAGAAATCATATTTCAAGTTAGGATTTTTAATTCTATCCTACCTGAATATTCTGCCAATGAATTACGTGCTTCAGATCATGCACATATCGCTTTAAGAAGGACACATGAAACACATTGTGTACTCATATGTGGCTGGGTAAAGCCATCTGATAAGCCACAGGTCCTACCCTTTCCAAAATTTGGAAGGGTCCACAGAACCTGGAAGTCAACTTGGCACAAGAAGCCCACCGCAAGGTACTCTTCTTGGGTTTGATCCTCACATACACATGATCACCCACTTCAAATTCTCAATAGGTCCTCTTCTTATCTGCATAGATCTTTTGCCGATATTGTGCAACTTTCAAATTTTGTCTGATCTTCTTTACTTCTGACTCCATTTCAGCCAACATTAGTTTTGTTTCAGGGCTGCTCCAATTTATGGGTGTGTGGCATGGCCTCCCATATAGAGCTTCGAAAGGACTCATCTTAAGAGACTCCTAATAACCATTGTTATAATAAAATTAAACCAGATGCAAGTAGTCTTCCCATTTGGTTGGCTGTTGCATCACGTACATGCACAGCATGTCTTCCAAAATTTGGTTTACCCACTTTGTTTTTCCATCTGTATGTGGATGATAAGAAGTGCTAAAGTTTATTTGGGTCCCCAGACCTGTAAAAAAAGTTTTCTAGAATGCTGAAGTAAACTTCACATTTCTGTCAGAAATAACAGTCTTTGGAATGCCGTGTAGCCTGAATATCACTCTCATAAAAATATCTGCTATCTGTACAGTCTTGTTGTTATGAAACCAACTCCAAAAATAGAAGAAAAGAGAGATCAACGCCTTATAAATAAGCCACTTCAAGGGGGAAACCTCCAATACATTACATAAATGAACAATTCTTGGATGATACAAATGACAAAAACTCCTTTCTACATATAGGAGTCCATGGGGCCACAATGTAATCCTAGCCGACCTAACAGTAATAATGTAGGGGCACAATAATAACAATATGGGGGTTACATGGGTACAACAATAACAATAAGGGGATTACACTAACAAGAATAAGGGACTATACTATTAATATAACGACTTAACATGCCCCTCTCCTTCAAAAAAGTGTTGTCCTCAACGCTTGAGTAGCTCTGGGTGATTTTTTATAAAATTCTCATCCTCCCATACAGAATATTCAGTGGGTAAGTTCTTCCATTTGATGATATACTCTGAAATTGATCGATTTCGTAGCTGTTGAGTTCCTGTTTCCATGACCGCTTCAGGTTCCAATATGGTTTTTCCTTCCTCATCAAGTTCTGGCAATATTGTTTGAACTGGAAGTTTGTCCCCTATAACCTTTTTTAAGCATGAAACATGGAAAACTGGATGCACTCGCGAAGAAGCAGGAATCTCCAATTTGTATGCCATAGTACCAATCTTCTGCAACACCTTGTAAGGACCATAGTACTTTGGCGATAAATTATTATCCTTCTTAGCTTGCTTGAGGGACATTTTTTTGTATGGTTATAGACATAAAAATACCTAGTCTCCCACATCAAAACTTATCTCATTGCAATGTTGATCTGCCTGTTGTTTCATTCGATTTTGCGCCAAATTTAGGTTATCCTTTAAGAGTTGGAGAACTTGTTGATGCTCGATGTGATCCTCCACTGCTTAAACACTAAAATTATCTATTAAAGAAGATGTGATGGATGGTGGATGATATCCATAAAGTTCCATAAATGGGGTCATTTTTGCTGTAGTATGAAAGGAAGTGTTATACCACCTTCAGCGAGAGGTGACCACTTGACTCATTGTGCTTGCTTATCAGATACAAAACAACAAAGATATCCTTCCAAACATTTATTCACTATCTCTGTTTGACCATCAGATTGAGGATGATAAGATGAGCTATGAGCCAGTTGAGTACCCAAACAAGAAAATAATTCCGTCCAAAAATTTCCTGTAAAAATGGGATCTCTGTCACTTACAATAATCTTTGGGTTTCCATGTAGCTTTTGAATTGTTTCCATAAATGCAGTAGCAACTATACTTACTTTAAATGGATGAGATAATGCACAAAAGTCTGCATACTTGGTAAGTCTATCAACTACCACCATGATGACACTCCTTCCTTCAGACTTAGGTAAACCTATGATAAAATCCATTAAAATCTCCTCCCAACGTTGACTTGGAATGGATAAAGGTTGTAGAAGACCCGGGGTCTTAAATTCTCAAATTTATTTTGCTGGCAAACCAAGCATTCCGCCACAAACTTTTGAATATCAGATTTAAGGCCATTCCAAAAAAATTCTTTCTTCACCCTGTGGTAATTTTTTAAAAATCCCGAGTGTCCTCCTAAAGGAGAAGTGTGCAATTCCAAAATAATATTTTGTTTTAGTTGGGAATTCTTGCAAATATATAAGCGATCTTTGTACCATAAGAAGTCATTTTTCCAACTAAATGTATCAAATGTACTAGGATCTTGCTGCAACTTTTGAACGAGTGTCCACACTTCTTCGTCCTTCTTCCATTCATCCCTTGCTTCGGTTATCTAATCTGGTTGGATAATAGAAATGGCACAAAGAAATGCTTCCACCTCTTCATTCTTTCTTGAGAGTGCATCTGCAACAACATTTAGCTTCCCTTTTTTGTAGATTATTTCAAAGTCATAACCCAACATCTTTGTGACCCATTTTTGCTGCTCTTCTGAAGATAGTCTTTGTTCCAAAAGTGTTTAAGACTATCATGATCAGTTTTTACCTTGAAGTGTCTTCCCATTAGGTAAGGTCTCCATTTCTTTAGTGCATGTAGTATTGCCAACATTTCCTTATCATAAATAGCCTTTTGTAAATACTTTCCTTTGATTGAACGACTTTCAAAAGAAATGGGTCTTCCTTCTTGCATTAAAACAACACCAATTCCATTTCCTGAGGCATCACATTCCACAAAAAAGGTTTTTGTGAAGTCTGGCGTAGCTAAGACTAGTGCTAGGAACATTGCCTGTTTAAGATGTTCAAAGTCCTTAGTTGCTTCAAGAGTCCATGAAAATGCATCTTTCTTAAATAATGTTGTTAGAGGTGCTGCTATTCTCCCATAATTCTTAACAAACTTGCGATAATACCTTGTTAACCCGAAAAATCCGTGCAATTGCTTTATGGTTGTGAGGACTTTCCATTCCTTAATGGCTTTTAGTTTTTTAGGGTCTACCTTAACACCCTCGTGAGATATAATATGACCCATATATTCCACCTCTTTTACTCCAAAGAAACATTTGGATGTTTTTGCATATAATTGTTTCTCCTCCAATAGTTTGAGCACCCTGTCAACATGTTCAACATGATCCTTCCAAGACCTGTTGTAGATTAGTATATCATCAAAAAATACTAGCACAAATTTTCTAAGGAAGGGTTTGAAAATGGAATTCATCGACCCTTGAAATGTAGAAGGTGCATTGGTAAGACCAAAAGGCATGACCAAAAATTCATAATGACCCTCATGAGTTCGAAATGCTGTTTTTGGAATATCTTCAATCTTCATTCTAATTTGATGATATCCTGAACGAAGATCCAACTTGTTAAAATAAATTGCTCCATGTAATTCATCCAATAATTCATCAATCACAGGAATGGGAAATTTGTCTTTAATGGTGAGCTTATTGAGCTCCCTATAATCTGGACACATTCGCCATGATCCATCCTTCTTGTGTACCAATACTACAGGAGGAGAGAAAGAACTTTGACTGGGTTGAATTATACCCGCCTCTAACATTTCTGCAATCATACGTTCAATTTCGCTCTTTTGGAAGTAAGGATATCTATAAGGCCGGATGTTTGGAGGAACACTTCCTGGAATCAAATGAATAGCATGATCATGATCACGAATAGGTGGGAGTCCTTAGGGAGTTTCAAACACCTTGGAATGATTGTCCAAGACTTGTTGGAGATCTGCAGAAATAGATGATTTTGATGTTGGAACTTCTAGTGAGCATAATTGTGCAATTGCGCCTCGTTGTTCTTTCTTTAGAAGCTTTGTCATGACATTAGAGCTTATTATCCTTCCTGGCTTCCCCGCAATACCCCGTAATTCGACTTCCTTTCCTTCTGAAAAAAATTTCAAGAAAAGTTCTTGAAAATTAAAAGCTACCATCCCCAAAGATTGTAACCATTGTACTCCTAGTACAAGATCAGCACCTCCCATAGGAATGGAAAGCATTGGACTAGTCAATACATATTCCCCCATGGTTAGCTTGATATTATGGCATTTTCCAGAGCAATTTATAATTCCTCCATTTGCAACCATCACTTGACATTCTGGTGCTGGGTATAGGAAACAATTCAATTCCTTGGCTACCTTACAATGAATAAAATTATGGTTACTACCCGAATCAATCAACACTATTACCTTTTTCTTCTTGATATTTCCTTCTATCTTGAGAGTTTGAGGAGTGGTAATTCCTGCCAATGCATTACATAATATGGTCGGACTCATTTCTTCTTCTTCTAGGGTTGCTTCCTAGTGTATATCCTCTTCTTTGGAAGTTTATTGTTCATTTTCTTCCTCCTCTTCATAATCTATGTAAAATAATTTCTTCTTAGCACACTTATGACCTTTAGTGTATTTTATATCACCACTGTAGAAAATCCCTTTTGCTCTTTTTTCTTCCAATTGTTGTCGTGTCAACCTTGTAGGTTATGGAAGTCTAGGAGTAGCAACACTTCCATCTTTATATATGTGAGTGGTAGGCTTCCTTGTCGCCATAATTTTACATTCAATTTTTCTTGCCAAACTGAATGCATTCTCCAATGAATCAAGTTCCCAAACGTGAACTTCATGTTGGATGTTATCCTTTAAAGTCCCTATGAAGACATCAATCCCATGTTCCTCTGGAATCTTAGTTACCCTTATATTCAATTTTTGGAAGTCCTCAATATGCTCCACCACAGAACTCTTTTGTTTGAGATTTATCAATTGGCTAAAGAAAGTGTTGCTTTTTGTATCCTCATAATGTGCTATCATTTCCTCCGTAAAAATTGACCAAGTGACAATTTTTTTACGGGAGCAAAGCCATCGATACCATACAAATGTATTTTGTTCTAAATGTAAAGTTGCAATGCGTACCTTTTGTGTGTTTTGCACATTGTTGAGATCAAAATATTGCTCCATTTGTAGTATCCATGTTACGGGATCCTTGCCATCAAACTTCCTCATATCCATCTTTGGAATATGGTGGTTCTTCCATCCAACCTTAGAGTTTATGAAATCATGATTAACATTTATTTTGTTCTCATCATGAGTTTCCTCTACTATATTTTCACCGTTAGGAAACATTTCTTGTATCAACTTTGCCAAACCTTCAATGTCTACGTTTAGATCATTCTTCATGTTTTCCATGTTGTCTTTCATTTTTTCATTGATCTTAGCTTCCATGCCATCCATATTAGCTTCCATGCCCACTTCCATGTCATCCATCACAGCTTCCAAACCATTCATCTTAGCTTCCATGCCTTTCTTCAAACCATCCATCTTAGCTTCCACGCCTTTCTTTAAAACTTCCATTTCATTTTTTGTTGCTCTTTGCGATAGTGAAAATTGGTGCACTTTCTCTTGTAATTTTGATATCTCATGTTGTGTTTCTTCGTCTTCATGAATCATAGTGTAGCCTTCTGAAGGCTTAATGGGTGATGAATTATTTTTAGGGGGGATTTTAGAACCCAATACTAATATCTATTCTTCGATATTCCCATGGAAAATATTCAAACTAATTTTTTTCAAATGAGACTTATGTAATTTGAAAAAAATACACACCTTTTTCTTGCTTTTGAGGAGCTCGATATTGAAGCTGAATTATATCTATGATTTCAGATTTATCTGAAATTTGGCCCTAAATTAGCCTTCTGAATCTTCTTTTGAATGCCACAAGTCTGACCTAATTTGGATTCTTCAAGGCAAAGTTATGCTCAATCTCCCACAATGACCTAATTATGGACTGGTTCAGTAGAGAAAATTTTTATGACTTTCCACGTGTCACTGTTTCCTTCTTCGGCTTTGAAATTGATATGAAGAAAACTATAGTCTGTGTACTTGTGGCCACTTTTTATGAAATTCTAAACCGATGCTCAGAGAGAGAGTTATGAATATTTTCCCACAATCACCTCTTTGAGATGAAATTCAGGAGCCTGAAAAAGCCCTAATTTCCACATACCATATCTCCGAAAATATTATGAACCAATCTCTAAAAAATTGCAACGATTTTCCTTAGGATTTCATCTTTTCTCTCTCAAAATTTCAGCTTCTGAACCTTCGTAGGAAAAAAGTTATAGCGAAAATTTCGTGATGACCTGTTTAGGTTAAATTCAGGAACCTGCAAAAAGCCCTAACTTCTACAGACCATATCTCCGAAAATATTGTGAACCAAGATTTGAAATTTTGCGACGATGTTCCTCTAGATTCTGTCTTCACGCTCTAAAAATTTTAGCTTCCAAACCTTCATAAAAAAAACATTATAGTGAAAATTCCATGATGACATGTTTGGAGCAGCGAAACCCTAGAATCCAAAGCTTTGATACCAAATATTATGAAACCAATGCCAAAAATAGAAGAAAAGAGAGATCAACACCTTAGAAATAAGCCACTTTAAGGGGGAAACCTCCAATACATTACATAAATGAACAATTCTTCGATGATACAAATGAAAAAAACTCCTTTCTATATATAGGAGTCCATGGGGCCACAATGTAATCCTAGTGGGGCCACAATGTAATCCTAGCCGACCTAACAATAATAATGTAAGGGCACAATAATAATAATATGGGAGTTACAGGGGTACAACAATAACAATAAGGAGATTACACTAACAATAATAAGGGACTATAATAGTAATATAACGACTTAACACTTGTAAGTAGACTATATAGGTATAAAATGTGCAGACTTACTCAACCTATCGATCACCACCATGACGGAATTTTTGTGTCTCTTTGACCGCGGTAAAACTGTAATGAAATCCTGGGATATGACCTCCCACTTCCATTCAGGTACTGGTATGGGCTGCAACAATCTTGCGAGATGTCGATGCTCCACCTTAACCTGTTGACACTCCAAAAATTTATTTACATACTCAGCAATATTTTTACGCATACTAGGCCAGAAATATATTTTTCTAATAGAAGTCCACATTTTCTGGTATCCTGGGTGTTCCACATAATCAATTCGATGATACTCATTCATGATTAGCTCCTTTAGGTCCACACGGTTTGGTACATACAACTTTCTCTAAATGTTAGTATTTTTTCTTTTTTAACTCCATATTCAAAAGTATTTCCCTGCTTTCTGGCCTCTTCCATTTTCTGTCATAGGAATTGATATTCAGGATCCTTTTGTGCTTCTTCTTTTACTTGATCCAAGAATTTACATTCAAGCTGATTATAAGAAAGCTCATAAACACAATGCAGCTTTATACTTAAAGAGAGGAAATCACGTCCTTCTCTTTCCCTGTAAACCTATAATGAAATCCAGGGATATGACCTCCCACTTCCATTCAGGTAATGGTATTGGTTGCAACAATCCTGCGAGATGTCGATGCTCCACCTTAACCTGTTGACACTCCAAACATTTATTTAGATACTCAGCAATATTTTTACGCATACTAGGCCAGAAATATGTTTTTCTAATAGCAGTCAACATTTTCTGGTATCCTGGGTGTCCTGCATAATTACTCTGATGATACTCGTTCATGATTGGCTCCTTTAGGTCCACATGGTTTGGTATATACAAATTTCCTCTAAAGGTTAGCATTTGTTATTTATTAACTCCATATTCAGAAGTATTTCCATGCTTTTTGGCCTCTTCCATTTGCTGCCATAGGAATTTATATTTAGGATCATTTTGTGCTTCTTCTTTTACTTGATCCAAGAATTTACATTCAAGCTGATTATAATAAAGCTCATAAACACAATGCAACTTCCTACTTAATGCATCATTCACCCGGTTTTCCTTACCCTTCACGTGCTGGATGTCCATATCAAACTCACTTAAGAAGGCATTCTGGCTTGCCTGTCGGGAGTTTAAATCAACTTGCTTGAAATAACTGGTTAGGCTACTATGATCTGTCTTTAATATAAATTTCTTACCCAACAAGTAGTGTCTCCATACTCGGAGTGCATGTACTATCGCTGTTAACTCTAGATCATAGGATGAATATCTTTGTTCATGTTCCTTCAACTTTCTTGACTCATAAGCCACTACCTTCCCTTCCTGAGATAAAACTACCCCAACTCCCTCTTTATAAGTGTCTGTACAAACCTCAAATTCTTTATTGGGGTCAGCTACTCTCAACACTGGTGTAGTGGTCAGTAGTTGTTTTAACCTCTCAAAACTGTTCTGGCACTCAACAGTCCACTTAAAAACTTTTCCTTTTATTTGCAATGAGGTAATTGGAAAAGCAATTCTGGAAAATCCTTCAATAAATATTCGATAATACCCGGCCAATCCCATAAAGGATCGAATATCCGCTACATTCTGGATATTCGCCATTCCATGATTGTCTTGATTTTCTCTGAATCAACAGCAATTCCTTCTGCTGAAATAACATGGCCTAAGTACTGGATTTTTGTTTTGAAGAAATCACATTTGCTGAACTTAGCGTACAGCTGGTGTTTTCTTAACATTTCCAACACAATCCTTAGATGTTCCCTATGTTCTTCCTGGTTTTTAGAATAGATTAAAATGTCATCTATGAATATAAGTACAAAGTTATCCAGGAAAGGATGGAATATGCCATGCATTAACCTCATAAGGGTTGCTAGTGCATTGGTTAACCTGAAGGGTAACACCACAAATTCATAATGCCCGTACCTGGTATGGAAAGCAGTCTTGTAAATTTCTTCATCTTTGATTTGAATCTAACGATATCCCGATCTTAAATCTATTTTTGAAAACATTGTGGCCCCCTTCACCTGATCGAACAGATCATCAATCCTTGGTAAATGATATTTATTTTTGACTGTTAACTTGTTGAGTTGTCTATAGTCCATACACATTTGCATGGTTTCGTCCTTCTTCTTAACAAACAACACTGGTGCTCCCCAAGGGGACACACTTGGATGAATATAACCTTTATCCAACAGTTCCTGTAACTGTATTTTTAATTCAATTAATTCTGGAGCACTCATTCTGTAAGGAGCCCTTGACACAGGCAATGATCTTGGCATTAATTCAATGGTAAATCAATATTCCTTCTTGATGGTAATCTGGGTATATCTTCTGGGAAGACATCCATGTAATCTTGCACCATTGGTATGTTCTCCACCATAGGAGACTTCTCCTTGGAATTAGCATATCCCACTTGGATAGCATAAATCTAACATCCCTTTCTCATACATTTGTTCATTTGGGATGTTCTAATAGGACGTAGTTGTAGGGGTTTCTTGATTCCTTGAATTTCCTTGCGTGTTCCATCTTGCATTCAATAATAAATGATCTTTTCTTTGCAGTCCACTAAGGTCCAATGTTTTTCTATCCAATCCATGCCCAATAAAACATCATAGGACCTTAATGGCAGTATGTTCAGGTCCACGTTTAACTGTTGTTCTGCAATTTCTAATGTGCAGTTTGGAATTTTGGCAGTTACCTTTCTTTTTTCTCCTGTGGCTAGTTGTACCAACTAAGGGTTTTTGAATTTCTGCCTTTTAATTTACAAATTTCCACTATTTTGGGATTAAAATAACTTAGACTTGCACTTGGGTCTACCAAAATAGAAACAGATTGAGACAGAAATTTACCTTCCAACTCTATCATTGTTGGCTGATAATCTGCTTGTCGATCCTCCAACGTTGCATTGATACGAAGTATCTTTCAAGCCACATCGCCTACTGTAGAAACCTCCTACAAATTTTCAACTGTTTCGCTTCTCGCTCGCTGTGGGAAATTTTTGTAGTAATGTGCTTCACCACACCCCCAACAATGCAGGGGTAGTTTGGTCACTTGCCCTTGCTCAGGTTTGCTAGATGCCTCTGTAGGCCTCTCTTCAGCTGGCCATCAAGTTCTCTAATGATTTCTACCAAACTACTTACTTACAGATATTCATGCAGAATTCTTAAAATTAATATTTTTGGCGTCTTTGAAGTTTGAGCTTCTTTTTTGTCATTTTCTTGGCTGCCAACTTTTTTCCACTTCCGCTTTTGCCTTGGACTGCTGGTAACACATTCATTCCTTATGAATGGCTTCATCCATGGTTCTGGGATTTACAAATTCAATTCGCTCATTCATATGTGTTGGAAAACTATTCAGAAATTTGTTACCTTAGCCTTCTCCTCTTTGAGGTATGGAACATATCTTAGTAGAGAGGTGAACTTGGTAATATACTCGTCCATGGCAATCTGTTCCAGCTTCAAGTCATGAAATTCTTTAGATTTCTCATTGTAGAAACGTTATGTTAAATACTTATATTTAAAGTATTTCCGGAACGATTCCCAAGTAACGTCTTGGTCCTCAATGCTACGAATATTCTTTACTTCTTCCCACCACAGAGTGGCTTTCTCCCTTAACTGATATATGGCCAATCTGGCCTTCAGATTGTTGTTGTAGTCGTAGACTTGAAATATTTGTTCATATTTATCAACCATGCCTCTGCCACTTCCTTACCTTCACCATGAAATGTTGGTGGTTTTATTTTTTGAAACCCCCCCTGAAGTTCCACTTTCTGCTTCTTAACTTCTTGTTGATCTGACAAATTGCCAGACTCTGCTTCCCTATAGTTTTTGTTCTTGTTTCTTTTCTAGGAAGGGCTTCTTTCCACTCTTTCAGTGGTGTGGTCCCTTGTTTGTCACTCATTACCTTCTTGCATGTCTCTATCAGCACTGGGTTGTTCCATTCCCTGATTTTTCTTATCTAACAGGCTCTTGAGTATCTTCTCCATCTCTTGCATCAAGCGTTCATTATCACTTCGAACCCGCACCATTTCTTCGTGTAGTTTCCTCACTGTATTCATAGTATTCTAGTTTGGTGTTGTTGTTTCTCCAACAGTCTACTTGTTTGCTAGTGCTGATCCACACTCAATTGAACTCACATCTCAGGGCTCACTACTGGTTGTGTTTGGGGTTCCCCGGTGTTCTGGGGTGGTTGTTCTCATGATTTTTCCTATTATGCTTCTCCTCTGTGCATTAGTATTCACACAACTTAAATCATTAGTTGACCCTTAGTGTCCCAGCGTATGAACGCTGCTCTGATACCATTTGTCACAACCATACCAAAAAAAAAATATTAATTTCTACTTTAATTTCGTCTTTACAGCTAATCATACATTAGCACACCTAATCAAATTCTTTGCATCCTATCCAATTGGACTTAGCATATAACTTACTGACCTAACTAAAGATATCGGAAATGTTATACTTCTTAACATTGAACATAATTGCATATATCTCATGGACAGAACTGCTTATAAAACTTTGGTAGATTATATTACCACAAACTTGATAGTATATATAATCACGTTGCAAAACCCATTGTAATAATTCACAACGGCTGTCGTTTCATACCTTATATGCTTTTAACTTTAATATTATCATAATGATTATTGCCTACCCTAAATTCTCATTTATGCAATGAGTCTGTGGTTTGATATTATCGAGGGTTAGCTAGCACGTCAAAGCAATTGAATGTTGTATCGTCCTAGTAATTAAATTTCTTGACAGAGGTAAGGTTTTCCGTGATACATTGTGGGTTTCGATGGCCACCTATCATAGATCCCACCATTGCTTTTCTTGGAGATCTACGGACAACATTTTCGGCGAGAAATGACATGATATTCATGCCAACCCTAGGTGGCTCCGTCTTTTGGGCTTTGTATTTGCGCGAAGGATGGCTCTGTAATAGATGAGGCTTGAGACCTCGTTCAATCGGTCCTCGACAGAGATAGTCTTTTAGCTCGGCCAACTCTGTCATTTGAAATGTTTATGCTGCTTTAGCCTTGGAAAAATTTTCATTTCTCGAGCTCATTCAGCCAAGTCTAGTATAGTTCCCTTTAGAGTATCGTCAACCCTTCAGCTCCTCGGCCATGATGCAGGTTAGACATTCTTCTCCAGGGTTTGGTGGGTTTTACATTCTCTGTGTAATATTTTGACTTTTGGTTTTTAACCATTAACATTTTATAATTCTCATTATTCTTTGATTGCATTATTCCCAAAAGGAAAACCCTGCGGCGTCGCCTGGTTATAATGAAGAGAGATTCACCTACATGCAGATGACTGTGTTAATGCATCTTTTCCGCTTTTCGTCTGAGATATGGCTTAAGTTTTACTCTTGTTTCCTATTTGTAACCCTCTTTACGTTATGTCTTTAATTCGCAGGTAATCCCTTTTGCCAAAGCGTAGCTATCTAATATGGAATTGAAGATCTTGGCTAACATAGTTACTTTGACCTTCCAGGTATTCTGTTGTTCACAGTTCCGCAACACGTTTAGCACTTGACTGTTAAAGTAGAGGGTTTTTAGAATTTATTTTCTTGTTTTCATCCATCTGTATGAGGGTTTTTCCGAGTTGCTCTCCAGAGCCAGAATTCATGTAATTTATTTTGGATTGTAAAATACTCACATATGGGTTAAATGTAATCTCGTTTTCTGTCCTAAATCGGGTCTTTCTTCAAGTCAATACTTTCCTATTTTTCAATGGATTTTTTCTCAGACTTATATAGTGCAACACTAGTTTGTATGTTGGGTTATATATGAATGGTTATGGTCTTCATTTTTTCTATATTGTTTAAGTATGCCGCAGACATTTACCTTCGGTAAAGAGTTTTTTCATGATTTTAGTTTTCGACATACTCTGGTTATCTCCTTGTCATGAAAAGACTACTTTGATATGGATAGTAATACTCTGTCTTTATTTGCATGCGTCAAATACTATAGTTTAAATAGTCTTTCCACTGTTCTTTATGTTTCAATGGAAATCCGAAGGCTTGATATAGTTTGATACAGTTTGACCTATAATTCAAAAGAGATATTATTTAATGATGTACAACTATTCTACTGTTCTCTCTGGAATTTTTATGTTAGCTATTTTTTTTGGTGACCGAACCACCATTCCTTTGTCCGATTATAAATATGGCCGGAGAAACGACGTGCCTTGGAACTGGAGGTTCTACCTCAGGTCCTAAGGTTGACAGTGTTGCTCCACAATTTTCTAAGATAAAATGCAGTTGATTATTTTTCGAATTCTAACTGCTAAAATTGTTTTTAATAGTAACTGGATATTTCATTTAATGGTTTTTACTCTTAACAATAGTTTCGTTCATTGTTCTCGTATTCCTATGTATCTACTGTATTCTTCCACAACGATCATGATATTACTTAAATTTATTAAAATAATGTGTAAAACAAAACATTAATAGCAATCTTTGATAGTAGTCTTTTCCTACTATCCTCACAGATTATCTTCACAATATACCTACTCCATTTCACAGTAACAATTTTTTCACAATAAACTCTGAACTTATAAATATCATGACTTAATCATAGGGTATACACTTTCAATTCCATTCAACAAATATTTTCATAACAATTGTTTATAGTCTTTGCTTCTAACGAAGCACATTACCTGTGGAGCCTTATTTTAACATTTTTCTCAAGTTATTCATAAACTTATCTGAATTTTCAGTTTACTGCTGATGTCCACCCAACCTTCAAGAGAGGCAATCACGCCCTTCTCTTTCCCCGTGCTCCACGCATGAATTGTACAGGTTGACAATATTTACTGCTGTGACCTCAGGACTCCAACTCCAATCACTACTAGAAAATTTCAAGATTACTGAGAGATTTCCACTAGTCTCTACCAACTCAGGAAACTTTTCAGTCTCCTCCTTAGTCTCTAAACAGAACCTCTATTCCTCATTGGACAGGTAACTGTTCAACTGTCCCAACCAACCATTAGTTCTTGGAATACTTTTACCATAAGCTTTTTACTTTTTTTGGAGTTAATTCCATAACCAATTTTATTTCGAAATAACAAAACAAAATGAATAACTTTTCCAGCAATAGTAATCGTCTCATTTTTCTTTTAAAAATAAATAATAACTAAAATGCCAAATTAGTAGTTATCAACTTGTTAAAGACAAATCCAGTTATTACAGTCTCTTTTAATCTTCACTATCAAATTATGTAAAAATTAACTTTCACCATCAAATTATGCAAATAGTTTTAAATAGAAATGGAATTTGATAAAAAAATTATTTTTCATATGATTATGTAATCATCACCATCAAATTATGTAAAAATTAACAATTTTGTTAGGGGTTTTGAAACAAATAGTTTTAAATAGAAATGGAATTTGATAAACACATTGTTTTTCATATGATAATTTACAGTTAAAAAGTTTATAAGACGTTCTATTTTTTTGGGGGGGTTGAAACTGTGAAAACGGATAAAAAAAGACATGACGTGTGAAGCTATTTTGAAGCACGTCCAGTAGACCGCCGAGTTGATCTCGGAGTTAGCCACGGGCGTCTGCTATCGTCATTGTCTATATCACCCTTTATCGCCAAAAGCACCGGGATCCCACAACGTGTGTCCACACGCTAAAAACCCGAGATCGCACGGCTTTTAAATATTTAAAAATACATAATTTTTTTTTGTTGGGTTGTTTAAATCTTTTATAATTTGGTTCTCACGTGCAATATAAATATAAAAATAATAATAATAAAATCAAAATCAATTTAAAATTTATGATATTTTAAATTGTTTTAATTATTTTTAAAATATGAGGAAAAGAACACTCCACGACCGATTTAAATGCTTAAACTTCCGCACAAACTTCTCATGTGCAAAAGGAAATTCCCATGGAGTTTGGGAGCCAAATTCTCTTGGCTATTAAATATTGGAGATTTTTTAATCTTGAATTCAAATTCAGTGGTAAAAACTTGTAGTGAGAGTTGTTTTTATTCATTGTTGTTTATTAATTTATTTTTTATTTTAAAGTTAATTTAGATTTACTTTAATTTTGAATTTTTTAAATATTGAGAAATTAAATTTTTTGAAATACAATTACTTTTTTTTAGAGTGAAAAGTGATTTTGATTTTTTTTGGATTTATAAATTTATAGTTAAACTCGATTTTTTTTTTTTTTAATTTTTAATTTTTAAATAAACTATATTCATATAAATATCATGAATTTTTATAAAAAAATTTAACTCAAAAACCACCTATAATTTAATAAGTCAAATTTATCTAAAAAATTAATAAATTTTATTATTCTTATTATTTTAATTTAAAATTATTTTTATTTTAACCTAAATTTTATTTGTTTGGACTGAATCAAAACTTTACGAACTATTACAACAACCGGCCACTACATCAACCGGCCACTACTTTATATTATTCAATATAGAATAGCCAAAAAAAAAGTTGTCATATCCGGCTCCAAGGAGCGGGATTTTGGATGAGCGAGCAAGATTACATTGGATGAAAGGCGTGCACATTCAATCGTGAACACGATGTACAGATTGGGAAATATTTTAAAATTGCAATTTGTCCATTTGTGAGCTTTAAAATTATTATTTATCTGTTTTTTTTGGATTGAATTGTTGGTTCCCTTCGTATCGTTGTATTATTAGCATTTGTATGAAGAGGGTGTAAAGACATGTCAATAAAAATTCTTATATATATGAATGTTGAGTGACACTTCACATTATTATCATTATATTATTGTATTATTAGTATTTATATCAAGAAGATGTAAAGATATGTCCATAAAAGTATATATGAATGTAGAGTGATATAGACGGTAGGAAATAAAAATCTGAACATGGAAGGTATAAGGAATCAGAAGGCTAAAGATTTAATATGCAAAATGCAAAATCAGTGAGTACACTTTAGGCTAGCCATTTAAAACTTAGTAAGGAGATGTGCCCCAAGACCTAAGTAGAAATGAATTATGTAGAAATTATACAAACATATGGATATCAATGGATTCAATCCGATCAAGAAATGTACTAAAGCTAGATACTGAATCCTTTTACAAATCAATTGTGGAAAATAAACACGATCGCCAATCACAACAAGTAAAGAAAGAAGAAAATCAAACCATAACACATATATTGTCCTAGAGAAAGCTTGCTCCTCATAACCCCTCTATCTTCTACTATATATTCATCATGGAATTATGAAACAATTACAATGCACTCTTCTCACAAGAGTCTCCTGCACTCTCACAACTATCTCACACTGACTCGGACAAAATCGACCAACACTTAGCCAATTCTCAGCTTGCCTTGCTCACGTACTTCATGAGGAATGCAATCCCTATTCCTTAGGAATTTCATCCTTTCTCAACTGCACAAGTATCATGGGCAATCCTGTGGTGTTTTAACTACATTTAGACAGTTTGCTAATAACACAACTGATAGTCAACTTCCCTTTAACCTTTGTCTCAATTGGGTTTCCACTGGAACTGACATGCATGCAATTATTAATAGTAAATCATCAATTACATAACAGATCATTGCATGTGAATTAAATCAGATTTAATTCACTTGACCTCTCACTAATGCAATTAATAGTTACAACTAGTTAAACTGACTTTAACTCACTTAACTGAGTTAACTGATTTCTCATGCACCTAACTGCAACTTGAACTCCAAAACACATAGAATCACTCTTCATGCCTCACCAACCAACCTCAACTCGAACTTCATGAGTTAACTGAATCTATCACACTCAATTAACTATTATAACTATTTATGAGATAAGATTACAATTTATCGTCCAATTTAATTAAGAGATAATTAAATTAGACACATTTCCAATTTATTAAATAAATTGAATTGCACATTAATGTATCACTAAGACCCATCACTACATGACCTGTGGTCCCACACTAGTGTAAATGCTGTCATGTTGCTTCTAGATGCCAATTTCACTGTTTCTTGTTGCAAACTTCAACACACCCAACTTGGGAAAATGCAGAGCAGCCACCTTTTCATCTATAAATTTAGGCTGCACATACAACTCCTTTTCGTACTTCCCTGACTTATTCTCGTTCCAGGGCCCAAATGAGAAATAAATTGGTTTGTAAAGGAGAAAGACATGAAAATACTTAGGTGGCCAGTAGTCCATCAGATGTCCCTCTACAAGAATGATGATTCCTTACTTATGTTGCTTCCAACTATTGAGAAGTGGAGTGGTTGTAAACATTTAACATGCGAAGGCATCCACAATAGTATTCGATAATAATATAATACAACAATAAGGGATATGTGGAGGATGACGAATCAAAGAAAATGGAGTAAGTCATAGTAACAGGGGTGACATTGTTGAGATTCACGACAACTGTTGAGGACAACGAATCTCAACAGTGTCACCAACACAAACACCACAATATAATTCCTATTAGAATAATTATATTGGTATATATATTGTTATTATGGCCGCCTCAGGTAGTGGGATATTGTATGGGGTTTTTGGTACAACCCATATTAGTTTGGGGCTGACCAAAAAAAATGAAAAATTTCCATCGTTTAACTTTACACATTTAAATGTATTTTTTTGACAATATTTTAATCTATTTTTCTACAATAGACTATTATATTAAACATGTTATTTCTCAATTTATGGGTTAAAAAGCCAAAATTACAAAGCTCCCATCATGGATAGGTGGTCTTGAACAGATAGAAATAAATTCTAGAATTGTAAGAATGGCTTAATTTTCATACTAAGTAGATTCAATGGCGAAATATTTTATCCTTTTTCGGTTTTGAGAGACTAAGTTTACGAAAAATAACACTACAGAGTTTACTTATGTTTTTCTTTTTGACTCCCTAAAACTGAAAAACATCGAGTTATTCCTATGATGGACTTGATAAAACTAAACAGTGCAAGACCGAACCACTCATTCTTAAGGTTCATTAAAAATACTAAGATGGACTCGTCTGAAGGATGAACTTATATGACAAAAAAATGTTATCCTCCTCAAGTTTGACAAAAATAAATAAATACTTTCCAGTAATGGTGGGGGAAAAAGTGAGAAAAAGAATCCATTTTTATTCTTGTTTTAAAAAGAAACATGTTGCTCTTGAACATGACACTTTGTCGCACTCGTGTCTAGGTTGGAAAATCAAACCTCATTGAAAGTCTTCAGTCAGTTTTGGGTATTATCTTTAAGTCAAATGTTGCGAAGCCATTTACAGTGTCATTATGTGTTCAAGAGAAAGTTCAATTTCAAATTCACCATTTTTTGCAAACATTTGTCTCCATTCACGTTGATCGTCCCTGAGTTAATCCTTGCAAAACATTTTTTCAAAACTTGACTTAAAGGTTTCATGTCGTAGGCTTTCCTGTGACTGATCACTTTCTATCGACATCAGCTCATTATCTAGAAAGTTGATTTAAAATCCTATCAGTACCTTGGAATCTGCATGCCCTAATGGTAGGTTTCTCGCCTTCGACGACAGGTTCTCATCATTAACATTCGATCGAATGATTATAGAGTGTTCGACTGCAAATCATTCATTCACACTTCATAAATTGTACTGAAGTACTTTGAGATCCATTTTCATTATTGGTGGTTTCTCTCACACTTGTTAACGATTTTCATCATTGACCGATAATCAAGTGGTTTCTACCATGTTCGACTTCGACACAATCAATAGCATGGATAGATTCGTACTAGTTCGAGAAGCGGAAATCAAGACCCTGGATCTAGTTTTCGCCATCCAAGCTGCAAGGAGTTATGTATTCATGATACATTAGACTTATTTATGATAGATGGTTGCACCCATAATGTGGTACTCTTGATGTAATTCTAAAGTCATATATGTACCATAACATTTAGTTAGTTTTGATCTGAGTATGGGAAATCCTACCTCAGTGATGAAATATATTTGCATTGAATGTTTCTTACAGGTTTTCCACTGGTGTCTCCAATCCAATCCTTGGAATGATAAAGTGCTTCACTCTCTCGAAAAAATTTCTCAGATTTCGTACTTTAGGGGACAATCTGTTACACGTCATTTTGTCACCATGACATTTGATTGTCATTATGGGCCTATCACTATCCATATCATGCTCCCTTAGAGGTAAAAATATTCATGTTCCTAAACCAAGTCTTGGAATCAAGAGAAAAGCTCTTAAAAACCTTTAAAAAATTACCTACGCGCTTTTTGTGACCATTGCATGTGCATGCGCTGATACTTCTTCTATTAGCTGTGGCGATCGACGCTATGTTCGCCACTAAAAACTGTGCAACCCCCGTAAAAAGGAATTAAACACTAAAATGTAACTTCTAGAAGCCTATTTGTTCGAATTTTATCCCAACGGAAGCCTCTAGAGTCGCGGAAATTCGAACTTTATCCCTCTACTCATGGAGCTTATCCCTTGGCTAAAGGAACCCTAATCCCTTCATTGGAGGATCTTGTCCCTTTCTTCATGGATTTGAAACCTCCTCACTCTCTCTATAAATTGAGCCGAAGTTTCAGGTTGAAGGGTAGATACTTGTATGTGTAGATTCTAAACTAGAGAGAGTTCATAGAGTTCATAGATTCTAAATTTGTAAGTTGTTGGTTGTACATTGAAGATCACACCTTTGTGCATAAAACTTCATGTTGTTCATTCTAGAGAGGAAGGCTTGTCAAACCGAGGAAACGATTGTGTAGACACACGGGAGAAATCTGTACAACATCAAGGCTTAGGTTGTAAGATTTCTCTTTTTTATTTTTGATAATACATATGGATCTCTTTTTCTCATTGTCTTGTTTTTAAATCCATTAAAGTGATGTCAATACTTAGACTCCTTGATCACTAAGTTGAACTGGTATCTATGGTTATTATATACTGCAGGTGCTTTGATCCTTTGCATTATTTTTTATTGCAGGTTCTTCTCAACATTGAAGGATTTCTTTGGAGCGAAAGGCAAAAGGCTACATCAAACGTCTCGATTGAAAGGTAGGAGCATAACCTCCTCCTTTCTAAGTTATAATAATATAAAATGCAAGTAGTTTAGAGAAAAATGTTTTCAAATGGTTGTTTGTTTCTAGTTACATGTTGAGTACGAGGGAGATCGGTCTTGTCCGCAAGAGGGATTAATCCACAAAACAATATGGCCTTGTGTTTCTCCACACTCCCATATGCTGCTTGCTTCACCTTGTAGATCTACCTGGATCCTACAACTGACTTGTTCTATGTTCTTGAGAAAAATTCCCATGCACTGTTTCTAATAATGGATTCATACTCCTCTACCATGGCCTCAACTCATACTGGTTGTTGCACACCTTACTTGAATGAGGATGGCTCGGTCTCTACACTCTCACTCATAATAGCCATGTAGCCAGTGTACCAATGTTGGGACCTTCTCTGCCTGCATTGTGATGTGAGTGCTCCCACATTCTCTCTAAAATCATGCATCAACTTTTTAGCCTCTTTGGTGTACTTCCTTCCATATCTGGATGTCTCTGCATGAGTGGGTGATTCCACTCTCTGCTCTTCTACTTGTGGTTGCTCCACATCTTGAGGTTCTTCTTTTGGAGCTAAGATTTCCTCATCTGAATGCATCTGAAGCTCCCTCTTAAGGGAAATTTGCATGGCCTTTCATTCAATGAATTTCACAGCTCTATGAACCACTATCATCCTGTGAGATGGAAGTTACACCTGATAGTTGTGAGGTGTATCAGTGTAGCCCAAAAATATACACAACTCAGTTGTTGGTTCTAGCTTTTTCCGTGCATCCTTGGTAACATGACATTAAAATGATGAACCAAAAATTCTAAAGTGTGCCACATTTGGCTTCTTAACAAAAAAGGCTTCCTCTAGTGTACTCATCCCGATAATCAAATGAGGATTTCTTTTCTGCTCATGCACATTTTTGTTGTATGCTTCTGCCCACAAGTGCAACAATAGGCTCTGATCATGTAACATTGCCCGTGTAGCTCCCACAATGCTTATCTTATTTCTTTCTACAACCCCATTCTGTTCTAGGTTATGAGGTGATATTACCTCTCGTCGAATGCCTTTTGATGCACACAAGTTTTTGAATTTATTCGACACATATTCTCCACCGTTGTCGCTCCTGAGAGCTTTCACCTTCTTTCTTGTGTCTTTTTCAACACATGATTTTAACTCACAAAATTTTAAGAACATATGTTTTTCCTTCTACATGAATAATATCCAACATTTGCGTGAGAAATCATATAATACTTGTGCTTGGCCATGGAGGCTGTTGAGAATGATCCACACACATCTGAGTGAACTCTTTCAAGGATCACTTTCGCTCGATTGTCCTTATCATGAAAGGTGGCCTTGGTGTACTTCCCTAATGTACACCCTTTTCATGTATCACACTGCTTAAGTGCACCTGTGGGAAGTCTTGTAGAAATCCGTTACATGATATTCAAAGCTTCGTGGTGTAGATGGCCCAATCTTCTATGCCATGACTCAATGATGTCTCAGTTCTCCACCTTCTCTGCTTTTGTGCTCAAGGAAACACAATATTCTACATCCAATTTGTAAAGGTTCTTTACTCGAACATAATATTCTTCACTTGTCCCGTGGCTATGTGACGAAGGAATTCCTTTCCTTTGCTAAATATCACATCATAGCCACGATATTCCAACATAACAATTGAAACTAAGTTCTTCTTCAAACCAGGAACATATATGACATCTTTTAATGTGGGAGGAGAACCAAACTCCCTCTGAAAGGTAACAATAATGATGTCAGTTGCGCTATACCTCCCATCATCTCTCATCTTGATGTGCATCTTGAGGTCCTTCTCCTCCAAGTCGCTAAAGAATTATTTGTTGTCGATCATATGGAACAAGGCTCCACTATCCAAGTACCACACAAAACCCATTAGTGATGAAACCATGCATGTGATGAGAGTGAAATCCAACTTGAATTTTAAAGCAAGCGCTTCACCTGCTGCACCTCCTAATGGCTTATTGTCGGCCTTCTTGTGCAAAAACTTCGTGGCATAATGTCCCGGCTCGTGATAGTGAAAACATTTAATCTTCGACAAGTCCTTATTATTTCCTTCTTGACCAGAATCTGATTTGGAATGGGATGAATTCCCTTTCCCTTTCTTTGCCTTTCTAGTCAAGGCACAACTCTCCCCATCATCATGCTTTGATGATGATCCATCTCTAATGTTCTATTGAATCTCTTCTTGCACCAATTCATACCATAATCGTTCCCACTTTGGTAGCTTCTCCCTCCCATTCAATGAATCCTGGTAGCTATGTCAGCTCTAGGGAAGGCCTAGAAATGATAGGCTCACTAGATCATCCTTGACCACTGTAACACCAAAAATTCCAATCTCGTCTTGACATTGGTTGAACTTGGTCAAGTACTTTGGTATTGTGTCGCCCTTCTCCATATTGATTTTTCTGAGCTTTTATTTCAGTGCCAACATCCCGTGGTCTTTGTTTTTCTAAAACAAATATGTTAAGGCCTTCCACATAGCGTATGGAGTTTCATTTCCATGGAGGTTCGAGACAATATGATCTCGAACACCGTCCAATAGAATCCTTCTTGCATTTTCTATGTTCTTCTTCCATGCCACCAGATCTCGAGCATCTGTCGTTATAGGCCTAGGAGTATCACTGTCTATGAAATCCTTCAACCTGTTGTCTTCCAATAATGATTCCATCATGTCTCTCCAAGCTATGTAATTATAACTACCCTCCAGGGAATATTCAAGTCTCAATCCAGAGAGAGACATCGTGATATTTCTGCTAGTCCTGAAGAGTAGATTTGCAAATATGATTCACATGCATAGAAAAAAAATTGTATTCTTCTCTTCTAGAGTGATTCTTGTTTCGATACCATGTATAAAATCCACATAGATTCAATTTATTGTAATATGCTAAAACAATATACTTGAATCTACTCTACCAATTGTGGAAACCAATTTAGATCTTGAAATCACAAAACATGAAAGAGAAAGAATTTCAATTGCACAATACACAAGTATTTCCTGGGGAAATCCTTAGCTAAAAACCTCACTATCTATATATTGCATAAGTAAGAAAATATGATAAGATTACAATGGTTTTCTCCATCAGGTAGAACTAGTTAAACTGATTTTAAATCAAATAAATTGAGTTAATTAATTACAACACAAAATAAAATCAACTATGGCTCCTACAATGTAGGATATGCTCTACATGCCTCTAGTTTGACCCTCAACTTGAATTAATTGAACCAAATAAGTCATCCTAACTTAGTTAACTCATACAAACTATAATGTGATGTGGAATTACAATTCTATTCTAATTTAATGAAGGGAAAATTTTACTAGAATATTTTCTTGTTGCCATTTTCAACACCAATTTCCACTTCTCAACTCCCGAATCACGTACCTCCCAAATTTAATTACTGAACAACATCCCAGGTTGTCGCATAACCTCATTAGAAAACCACTCTCACATCTTCAACAATGAGGGATCCTTCCCTAGATCCACTATTTCCATACTATCTGGACAACAATCCATATTGAGCTATTACTTGCACTTGATCTCATTTATAAGTTGTTTCACACATTAAACCAATTTTCTCATGTATTTATTTTGATTTTTGGAAATTTTATAATCATTTATTACATAAAACACAAACGTCATACAAAATCTCGAAGATGACTTAATTAATAAAGAGACAATTTGAAACCACCAATGTGAGCACACCATCTAATCTAACCCACAACAACTTGTAACTTACATCTCTCTCGTGGGCTTTCCCTTAAGCGAGTTAACCTAGAGACAATCACTTTGATACTAAATTGTAAAACCAGTTACAAAGAAAAAATTACATTTAATTAGATAAGTCACACATATAAATACATCAATCATTGGTTAAAGATAGAGATTCTATCTTAACCATACAAATACTTAGTTCAGTAAATCTCTTAACCAAACACTAAACTAGAAATAATCTAAACAACTACTAAATAATATGAACAAACTCCTTTACTTCGAAACCAAGACAAGTAGGAATTATATTTTCCAAGTTATTTCACTAATAAATAAAATTGGAGTTGTTTATAAGTGAGATTTTTTGGAGTTTCCTATTTGTGGCCGAAACACTGTGAAAAAATATGTGCTCAAATATTGATTTGTATTGTTTACACTGATTTTTTGATTTCATATATGGATTCAACACCCTGAAAAATTCTTGGGGCACTTCCACTGTGAAGAGTTCACCCATCACACTTGTGATTCCAATGAGTCCATGCCTGATTCTAAACAAATTAGATCAAAAACTTTTCAAAAAATCAAATCTCACTTTAAACAACACTAATGAAAATAATATATATATATATATATAATTTTAGTTTTAATTGGTTAAATTTAATATAAATTAATAAACCATTAATTTAAATTTAAATTATTTATTTGTAATAATAATTAAAATAATTATGTTGATAAATATATATATTTTAAAATAGAAAAGGAGTTTCCCTTCCATAATCATATTCATTTTTAATGAATAAATGGTCTTAAAAAAGGATAGAATTTGATGCACAAATTGTTTTTCATAGGATGATTTACTTTACTTGTCTAATACATTTAAAAATAAAATTGAAGCCGTAGTCTAATTTGACTGCTTTTTAGGCCTAAAAATTATGGAAAATCTCGTAAGATTTTCAGAAAATCTGACCGATAAGATTTTCAGAAAATCTGGCAGGGATTTTTGTAAATCCATGTTATAACTATCAAACTTTAATATTTGGGGTGCCTTAGAGGTTTTTGATAGTGCTGAATCCATTTCCACCATCAAAATCATGATTCAAATACTGTTAATATAAGATTTCTTAAATTTTTTTGCCCTGGATTCTGGCCAATTTTGGCTGTCCCGACAATTCCTCCTCCTCATAGAACTCCAATATGGTCAATTTTTTTTTTAAAACGGTCAATTTTTAATTTTTTTAGATGGTCAATTTTTACTTTTATATTTTTTTTTGTGATTGAAACCGTTAAACAGATAAAAAGGATATGACGAGTAAAGCTATTTGAATTTCCAAACCCAGGATTCCCAGGACTCTCTCAATGACGAGCACGTCCAGTAGACCGCCGAGTTGATCTCAGAGTCTGTATCACTGGCGTGCACCCTTTATCGCCAAAAACACCGGGATCCCACAACGTGTGTCCACACGCTAAATCCCCGGGATCAAACGGCTTTTAAATATTTAAAAATTTCTTATTTTTGGGGTTAATTAAATCTTTTATAATTTGGTTTTCACGTGAAATATAAAAATAATATAATAAAAATAATATTATTATATAATAATAATAATACAATCAAAATCAAATTCAGTTTAAAATTTACAATATTTTAAATTGTTTTAATATTTTAAAAATTATCTGGAGCAAAACAACACTCCACGACCGTTTTAGATGCTTAAACTTCCGCACAAACTTACCATGTGTAAAAGGAAATTCCCATGGAGTTTGGGGAGCCAAAGTCAATTGGCTATTAACTATTGGAGTTGTTTTAATCTTGAATTCAATTTCCCAGTGGTAAAAACTTGTAGTGAGAGTTGTTTTTACTGATGGTTGTTTATTAATTTTTATTTTAAAGTTAATTTAGATTTATTTTAATATTAAATTTATTAAAGAGATCAAATTTTTTGAAATGCAATTTTTTAGTAAAAATAGATTAGATTTTTTAAAGTTTATAGATTCATAGTTAAAATATATTTAAATTCATTTAATTTCTTTTTTTTAAAATAAACTATATTCACATAAATACCAAAATTCTCATATATAAATCTCTAACTCAAACACCACTTATATTTTCACTAAATAAAATTTATTTAAAAAATTAATAAAAATAAAAATAATAATCTAAATTTTATTATTTTAATTCAAAATTATTTTTATTTTAACACAAATTTTATTTGTTTTTTTCACTTAATCAAAATTTTACTTACTATTACAACACGCGGAGAAGGCCAACAATATAATTTGAAGAATGAATAAATTTTTATTAAAAAAACATATTTTACATCAACTGGCCACTACTTTATATTATTCAATATAGAATAGCCAAAAAAAATTGTCATTGCTGGCTCCAACAAGTGGGATTTTGGATGAGCGAGCAATATTATGTTGGATGAAAGGCGTGTTGTGACAGTTGCACTTACTGTTAACTAGTTGATTAACTAGTTAAATGTCTTTTATTATTTGTTAATAAAAACGCTGAGACAATTAATATTATTAATTATCATAATAAAGTTAGTTATGGAAAATAATTTGATACAAAGTAAAATCTGAAGGTAAATGTTTCCAAGAATTGAAAAGAGGTTGGGGACAGTTGGAAACAGTTACTTGCTCCTCTAGGGATAAAAGACTAATCCTAGTGAGGAGTAGGGGTTCTGTTCATGGAGAAAGGGAGAGTGCCAATTTTCCAGAGCTAGTAGTGACCAGTGGAAACACTCAGAAAATCTTGATTTATTTCAGGTACTGAGTGGACTAGATGTCCTGAGGTCAGAAATATCCACTGTTAACCTATACCGTTCAGGATTGGAGCATGGGGGCAAGGAGGACATAATCGCCTCTCTTGAAGGTTGGGAGGAAAACCATCAACAATAATTATTTCAAGATAAGTTAAATGATTCTTTTTAGTAATGAATTTTCAGAATACACGCACAGTAGTGTGTTAAGCATTTTAATTAATACAGTTGGAAAGGTAATCTTTATTACTGAAGAATATCAAGTATGGTAAAATTCTGTAGATTTATACTCTGAAAATGAATAGGTATTTATACGAGAAAATACTGGTAAATTCTGTGGATTTATATTCTGAAAGTGGACAGACATCTGTATGAGAAAATGTAGAATTATTGCTAGAAAGAAATATAGTATTTTGTTGCAAAAAACAAACCCTAGTATCATAACCGAAAAAGAAAACAAATACTGTAATAATATAATTGAGGAACTCCAACGTTTAAAACTGTTGAATGAATCAATATTACGATTTAAAAATAGAATTGCTAGTACTCAATACACTCATCTAGAGTCGTTGTGGTGGAACCAACTATATCTGTGTAAGTTGCTTAGCAACGTAGATATTATGCACACTTTCATTGAAAGAAACTAATACTCAGGAGAGTTGTAATCGAATTCTCAATTTAACTTCAGTTCTTTCCTTAATCAAAATAGCATTCTATGTTCAAGCAAGCAGTCAAACTTATTTTTAATTTAAGGACCAGGTGAGCCATTGGCTCCAAGCTTAGCGTCGAAACCCCAGCTCAACGCTCGTCGCTACCTAAAAACCATTATGACACAGAAAAATTTTAATAGTGGTCCGGACACTACAGAAAAGATAAATAAATATAGCAGAGAAATGTGAGCATAACCCTAGATAAATTTTTTGTAATAAGACTGCGAAGATAAATTCGATTGAGTCGGTAATCACAATTTTTCCAACAATATAGAAGAAGAGGAAAGTAATGAATATATACACAGACTCTATTATTACAATGGGAATACATGAACCTTATAGGTATAAAATGTAAATGTGAAATCTGTAGTATATAACAAAAATCATTCATTACTAACATCTGAGTATACAAATCTTAAGTAATTCCATAATAAATAACGCAGAGATGTCTGCTGGAATTGTGTAGGAAACATAATTTTAAAATATACATTGCAGGCCTTAAAATTTGGGTTGGAAAAACATTGTAGGACTTACACCATCTTTACAGGGAACTTTTCTTAGTAAACAAAAATTTAAGCTAATTCCTATAAGGCCCAGCAGGCTAGTCTTCTAATCATTTTACTTCCGGCTAATTGACATCGGTTGTAAACCAGAAGTAAAACCGCTTGGAAAGAGTTAAACTCTCAGTAAACTATGAGTGTACCTGGGAGCGGAACAGAAGCATCTTTGGTTTTGAAAACCGAAGGAGCCAAAGAAGCGAGGAGACTGGTCGCATGCCGAAAGATCAAAGGAGTTGATGACTAACCTGCAATTAGTGACAAAACAAGCACAAGGATTCAAGAACTCTAGGCTTAAAGAAAAAATCAGGGTATCAAAGAAATAAAATAGTAAAGGCAGAACAAAGTCTGTTAAAAATCGTTTTTAGTATTGCAAATCTAGATTTTAAACCTAAACATTTTGCCTTCAATGCGAAAATGGAAATGAGGAAGAAAGATTTACCTAAACGGAAAACCATCGGGCATGGAAGCCTCGGAAAACCACTAATTCAATTATCTCATAGTTAACAATTGGGCATGGAAGCCTCAGAAACCACTGATTCAAGTATCTCACAGTTGTAGAACTGGTGCTCATCTCGGTAGCTCGAAATGGACCAAAGCGGTACCACTGTTCCAGTTATTTGATAGGTAAATACATATGATCCTGGAGGAGACAGTGATGGTATTGAGCTGAGGGTTTGGGTGGAGGCGGAGCACCATCGTGAAAGGAGAATAAACCTCAGAGCCGAATGAAAGTTCAAGGTATGGACACAATGAAAGAATGAGTAACCCAAATTGGCGTGAACATCAAAGCCCTTCCCGCCAAGGATAGCAACTGTAGATCTCATCGAGATCGACAGTGAAACTTGAGGCTGTAGGATCCATAAAGGATGCAGTATATCTTCGTAAATCTAACATATGTCACCTCATTTACTTCCCAGTACTGCGCAATAAATATCAAGGTCATGAAAGCTAAACCTCGGTGTAATTGTGGCCTCGATTACGTGAACTACGAGGATAAACATTAAATGGAGTATGGTATAACAGATTGTGCATTGAGCTAATAAAGAACTGGTCTATGTGTCAAATAAGGACATAAAAATTCATTAATAAAGTAACCCATGTCAAGTTAGAATCATCATTGATAGTGAAATAGTTTTCGTGACTTAGGATAAGAAATTTCATAATAGATTTTTCTTAGAACAATTGGTAAATAAGTAAAAAGGCCAACATAGGTGTTGCTGAGTACTTAGGAAACAATTTCGTTATGGTAAGTTTATATTTTGACATTTATCATGTAAGTAAATTTTTTTTAATGAGTGTCACAAGTGGTATCAGAGCAACATTACTACGTTGGGACTCTAAGGGTTAACTAAAAATTCATGTTGTATGATGCACAAAATAGAAGTGTAACAAGAAATTATCATGAAGAGAGGAACAATGCAACAACCACCGCAGGACACAAGGGAACCTCAAACACAAGTAGTTGTGAACCTTGAGATGTGGGTTCAGCTAAGTGTTGATCAACACCAACAAACAAGTCGATTGTTGGAAGAACAACAGCATCAAACCAGCATACTGTTGAACACAGTACATCAGCTACAGGAAGAGATCGTGCGATTTCGAAGGGATAATGAACGATTAATGTAAGAGCAGGAAAATATATTAAAGAGCCTGTCTGACAAGAAAAACCAAGAAGTGGAACACCCTAGTACTAACAGGGGCATGCAAGAAGGTGAAGAACAACAAACAAGAGACCACACCAATGACAAAGTGGAAAGAAGCCCATCTCAGAAAAGCAACAAGAATAAAAATTTCAATGAAGCAGAATCTAGAAACTTGTCGGATCAGCAAGAGGTTAAAAAGAAGAAAGTGGAGCTTCAAAGGGAGTTTCGAAAAATAAAACCACCAACATTTGATGGTGAAGCTGAGGAAGTGGCAGAAGCTTGGTTAATAAACATGAATAAGTACTTTCAGGTGTATGAATATAGCAGCAACTTGAAGGCCATATTGGCCATATACTAGTTAAGAGAGAAGACCACTCTGTGGTGGGAAGAAATGAAGAACGTTCGCAGTGTTGAAGAACAAGATATCACTTGGGAATCGTTCCAGCAATACTTTAAAGACAAGTATTTGACAAAACGTTTTTAGGATGAGAAAGCTAAGGAGTTTCATGACTTGAGGCTGGGACATATGACTATGGATGAGTACATCACCAAGTTCACCTTCCTGTTACGTTATGTTCTGTATCTATGAGAGGAAAAGGCTAAGGTGTAGAGATTTCTGAGTAGCTTGCCAACACATATGAAAGAAAGAATTGAATTTGTAAAACCCAGAACCATGGAAGAAGCCATTCATAAGGCACAAATGTTCTATTAGCAGTCCAAGGCCAAAGGGGAGGTTGGAAAATGTTGGCAACCAAGGAAAGGACAGAAAAACAGCTCCAACTTCAAAGGAGCGAAAAGTAGTAATTTTAAGAATTCTGCACGAAGTTCTGTTAGTAAAAAATTTGGCAGAAATCATCAGCGGACTCAATGGCCAACAAAAGAAAAGCCTACAGAGGCATCCAACAAACCTGAGCAAGGACAGGTGACCAAGACACCTCTGCAGTGCTGGGGGTGTGGTGAGGCACATTATTATAAAAATTTCCCACAGCGAGCAAGAAATGACATTGTTGCAAATTTTCAGGAAGCTTCCACAGTAGGCGATGTGGCACGAAAGATTCCTCATATCAATGCAACATTGGAGGATCGACATGCAGATTATTAGCCAACAATGATTGAGTTGGAAGGTAAATTACTGTCTCAATCTGTTTCAATTTTGGTAGACTCAGGTGCAAGTCTAAGTTATGTTAGTCCCAAAATAGTGGAACTGTGTAAGTTAAAAGAACATAAATTCAAAAATCCATGGCTGTTACAGCTAGCCATAGGGGAAAAAAGAAAGGTAACTGCCAAGATTCCAAACTGTACTTTGGAAATATTAGAACAGTAGTTGCAAGTGGACCTGAACATGCTGCCATTAGGGTCCTATGATGTTTTGCTGGGCATGGATTGGCTAGAAAAACATTGGACCTTAGTGGACTGCAAGGAAAATATCATCTATTACCGAATGCAAGATGGAACACGTAAGGAGATTCAAGGAATCAAGAAGCCGCTATAGCTATGTCCAATCATAGCATCTCAAATGAGTAAATGTATGAGAAAAGGATGCCAAATTTATGCTATTCAGGTGGGGTATGTTGATTCTAAGGAAAAATCACCTATGATGGAAAACATACCTGTAGTGCAGGATTTCATGGATGTCTTTCTAGAAAATATTCATGGATTACCACCAAGATGAGATATCGATTTTAATATAGAGTTAATGCCAAGAGCGTCACCCATGTCAAGGGCTCCTTATCGAATGAGTGTTCCAGAATTGACAAAATTAAAAATGTAGTTACAAGAACTGTTGGACAAAGGTTACATTCATCCAAGTGTGTCCTCTTTGGGAGCACTAGTGCTGTTCGTGAAAAAGAAGGACAGAACCATTTGAATGTGCATGGATTATAGACAACTCAACAAGTTAACAGTCAAGAACAAATACCCTCTACCAAGAATTGATTATCTCTTTGATCAAGTGAAGGGGGCGACAATGTTTTCTAAAATTGATTTAAGATCTGGATATCACCATATCCGAATTAAGGATGAAGACATTTACAAGACTGCATTCCGTATCAGGTATGGGCATTATGAATTTGTGGTGTTACCCTTTAGGTTAACAAATGCACCAACAACCTTTATGAGGTTAATGCATGGAATCTTTCATCCTTTCCTGGACAATTTCGTGCTCATATTTATAGATGACATTCTAATTTATTCTAAAAACTAGGAAGAACATAAAGAGCATTTGAGGATCGTGCTAGAAATGCTAAGAAAACACCAGCTGTATGGAAAGTTCACAAATGTGATTTCTTTAAAACAGAAATCCAGTACTGTTACACAGCATTTTGTCACTGTCCTTGCAATCCCTATCCCGCACATTGGAGGATCATTTCTATGATCAAAATAAAGTGTCATGCCTTGCAAATACCATCATTGCATCCCTTACCATGAGTCTAACATTCCTTTTGTTGACTATTTCCTGAACAGACCCCTAAAAACCCTGCTTTTGCCTTGGCACTGGTAGCCAGTTATGCGCTCATGCCAATGAGGCAGATTAACGCTAGCCCCCACACCAGCTGGTGCTCTGTCTCAGTTAGCTTCCTGTGCCAATCTGTTTATGGAAAGTTTTTTAAAAATAGAGGCGAAGTTTCGATCACAACAACTTCGTGGATGAGTCATAGGGACTGGTTTGACTGAATAACCATAACCTTCCTTCTTTGGCCTCTTGTTTCCACCTTTTAGGGAAACCTCCCAAGGGATAAGGCCTCCCTTCCACCATAGTAGGGATCCCAACCTCCTCCTCTCCCTCTATAAATATAGCCATCCTCCATTGATGAAGCTAGCTAAACTGAAGATAATATAGCAGAAACGCTGGAGAGATTTCTATTCGAGATAGAACAGAAGAGTCCCTTATTGAGAGAGATTAGACTTGTGCCTTCATCCCATAAAAATTCCCTGACATTCATCAATACATGCTTCAACCGAACCCTACTGAAGGAGGCTATGACGTTAAGGCTTGTTTGTAACTCTTTCTTCTATTAATACAGATGTATAACTATTGTATGGTTCCCATTTTGCGTTGATGTGTTTTAATTGATGCAGTATTGTTAACCCTCCTTAACTGGTTAGTAATTATGAATGAGATTTTTGTTTCGTATGCTGCTCTTGTTTGTTGATCTTGTGTAGGTATCCAAGCATCGCTACGAACAGATCGTGATTTTCCGAGACAGGAATCGAGAGGCCACCACTACAACCGCTGTGACGACAACATTGGAATCCAAGTAGGTCGATCCACTGTGTCTATTTCATTCAATAATTAGGAGCCTACACTCTAGTTTGTCCTATTGTTACTAGACCCACTCTAGGGCTAGAGGGATCGTCTATGTCCACAGAGAGGATTTACCTTCATAACAAGTACCTAGGCCATGTCATTTCAGCAGAAGTTATTGTTGTTGATCTAGAGAAGATCAAGACAATCATGGAATGGTGAATACCCAAGAATGTGGCAGACATTCGATCCTTTATGGGATTAGTTGGGTACTATCGAAGATTTATTGAAGGATTTTCCAGAATTTCCTTTCCTATTACTTATTTTCAGAGGAAAGGAAAAGTTTACAAGTGGAATGTTGAATGCTAGAACAATTTTGAAAAGCTGAAACAAATTTTCACCACTGTACTAGTGTTGAGGGTAGCTGATCCCAACAAAGAGTTTGAAGTTTGTATGGATGCTAGTAAAGAGGTTTTTTGGGCAGTTCTATCTCAGGAAGGCAAAGTGGTGGCATATGAGTCAAGAAAGTTGAAGGATCATGAACAAAGGTATTCAACATATGATCTGGGTTAACAGCGGTAGTACATGCGCTCTGGGTGTGGCGACACTACTTGCTGGGTAAAAATTTTGTGTTAAAGATAGATCATAGCAGCTTGACTAGTTACTTCAAGCAAGCTGATTTAAACTATAGACGGGAAAGATGGAATGCCTTTCTAAGTGAGTTTGATATGGACATCCATCACGTAAAAGATAAGGAGAGTCGAGTGGCTGATGCTTTAAGTAGAAAGGTGCATTGTGTTTATGAGCTCTACTACAATCAGCTTGAAAGTAAATTATTAGATCAATTAAAAGAAGAAGCACAAAAAGATCCGTAGTATCAATTCCTATGGCAGAAAATGGAAGAAAACTGAAAGCAAGGAAGTACTTCTGAGTATGGAGTAAATGATGATCAGATGATAAATTTTGGAGGTAAGGTGTATATACCAAACTGGATGGACCTAAAAGAGTTGATAATGAATGAGTACCACTGCAGTAATTATGCAGGTCACCCAGGATGCCAAAAAATGTTAGACTACAATTAGAAAGGTATATTTCTGGCCTGGTATGCATAAAAAATATTGTTGAGTATTTAAGTAAATTTTTGGAGTGTCAGCAGGTGAAGATGGAGCATTGACATCCCGCAGGATTGTTGTAGCCCATACCGGTACCTGAATGGAAATGGGATGTTATATCCCTGGACTTCATTACAGGCTTGCCACGAACAAAAAGGAAAAATGACCCCATCATGGTGGTAGTGGACAGATTGAGTACATCTGCAGATTTTATATCGGTGCAGTCTACTTACAAGACTGTACAGATAGCAGACATATTCATGAAGAAAATTTTCAGGCTGCATGGTATTCCGAAGACGGTTATCTCCGAAAGATATGTTAAGTTTACCTCAGCATTTTGAAAAACTCTGTTTATAGGTTTGGGGACCCAAATAAAATTTAGTACAACTTATCATCCCCAGATCGACGGTCTAACAGAGTGAGTAAACCAAGTATTGGAAGACTTGCTGCGCATGTATGTGATGTAGCAGCCAACCAAATGGGAAGACTATTTGCATCTTGTTGAATTTTCTTACAACAATGGTTACTAGGAGTCCCTGAAAATGAGTCCTTTCGAGGCCTTGTATGGGAGGCAGTGTCGCACACCCATAAATTGGAGTAGCCCCGAAGCAAAATTATTGTTGGGAACCGAGATGCTTGCTGAAATGGAAACAGAGGTAAAGAAGATAAGACAAAATCTGAAGGTTGCACAAGACCGACAGAAGATCTGTGCAGATAAAAAAAGGTCTTATAGGGAATTTGATGTAGGAGACCATGTGTATGTGAGGATTAAACCCAAGAGGAGTACCTTGCTATGGACCTCTTATGCCAAGTTGGTCCCCAGGTTCTGTGGAACTTTCCAAATTTTGGAAAGGGTAGGACCTATGGCCTATCGGCTGGCTTTGCCCAGTCACATACGAGTACACAATGTGTTCCACGTGCCATTTCTGAAGCGTTATGTGCATGATTCAAATCACGTAATACATTGGAAAAAAGTACATGACACTTTGTTGTTCGGAGGTAGAGCCGGACGACGAGTTTCTAGTTGAGCCGCAACGAATACTTGACCAAAGAGAAATTATGCTAAAAAAGCGAGTCATCACCTAGGTTAAAGTGCAGTGGAAGCACTTTGGCCCAGATGAGGCTACTTGGGAGGATTAAGGGTTTGTGTGCGAGGCCTACTCGGAGCTATTAGCTGAGTTAGAATAAAACACCAAGGACGGTGTTACTTCCAACGGGGGAAGTTGTGATAGTTGCATTTATTGTTAACTAGCCGATTAACTAGTTAAATGTCTTTTATTATTTGTTAATAAAAAGACTGAGACAATTAATATTATTAATTATCATAATAAAGTTAGTTATGGAAAATAACTTGATAAAAAGTAAAATTTGAAGGTAAATGTTTCCAAGAACTAAAAAGAGGTTGGGAACAATTGGAAACAGTTACCTACTCCTCTGGGGATAAGAGACTAATCCCAGTGAGGAGTAGGGGTTCGGTTCATGGAGAAAGGGGGAGTGACAATTTTATAGAGCGGGTAGTGATCAGTGGAAACACTCAGAAAATCCCTATTTATTTATGGTACTGACTGGACTAGGTGTCCTGAGGTCACAGTAGAAATATCCATTGTTAACCCGTAATGTTCAGGATTGGAGCACGGGGGCAAGGAGGGCAGTCTTGCAGTAATCGCCTCTCTTGAAGGTTGGGAGGAAAACCATCAACAATAATTATATCCAGATAAGTTAAATGATTCTATTCAGTAATGAATTTTTAGAATACACGCATAGTAGTGTGTTAAGCATTTTAATTAATACAGTCTGTGTTTGGAAAGGTAATCTTTATTACAGAAGAATATTAAGTATGGTAAAATTTTGTAGATTTATACTCTGAAAATGAATAGGTATTTATATGAGAAAATACTGGTAAATTCTGTGGATTTATATTTTGAAAGTGGACATACATATGTATGAGAAAATGTAGAATTATTGCTAGAAAGAAATACGATATTTTGTTGCAGAAAAAAAACCCTAGTATCATAACCAAAAAAGAAAACAAATACTGTAACAATATAATTGAGGAACTACAACGTTTAAAATTGTTGAATGAATTAGTATTACGATTTAAAAATAGATTTGCTAGTACTCAATACACTCATCTAGAGTCGTTGTGGTGGCACAGTCTATATCTGTGTAAGTTTCTTAGCAACGTAAAGATTATACACACTTTCATTGAAAGAAAATAATACTCAGGAGAGTTGTAACCGAATTCCCAATTTAACTCTAGTTCTTTCCTTAATAGAAACAACATTTTATGTTCAAGCAAGCAGTCAGACTTATTTTAAATTTAAGGGCCAGGTGAGTCATTGGCTCCGAGCTTAGGGTCAAAACCCCAGCTCAGCGTTCGTCGCTACCTAAAAACCATTATGACACAGATAGATTTTAATAGTGGTCCAGACACTACAGAACAGATAAATAAATATAGCTGATAAAGATAAGCATAAACCTAGATAAAATTTCTGTAATAAGACTGCGAAGATGAATTCGATTGAGTCGGTAACCAAAATTTTTCCAACAATATAGAAGAAAAGGAAAGTAATGAATATATACATAGTCTCTATGATTACAATGGGAATACATGAATCTTATGGGTATAAAATGTAAATGTGAAATCTGTGTATAACAAAAATCATTCATTACTAACATCTGAGTATACAACTCTTAAGTAATTCCATAATAAATAATGCAGAGATGTCTGTTGGAACTGTATAGGAAAAATAATTATAAAATATACATTGTAGGCCTTAAAATTTGGGCTGGAAAAACATTGTAGGACTTACACCATCTTTACAAGGAACTTTCCTTAGTAAACATAAATTTAAGCTAATTCCTATAAGGCCCAACGGTCTAGTATTATAATCATTTTACTTCCAGCTAATTGACATTGTTTGTAAACCATAAGTAAAACCGCTTGGAAAGAGTTAAACTCTCAGCAAACTATGAGTGTACCTGGGAGCAGAACATAAGCATCTTTAGTGTTGAAAACCAAAAGAGCCAGGAGATTGGTCGCATGCCTAAAGATCAAATGAGTTGATGACTAACTTGCAATTAGTGACAAAACAAGCAAAGAGAGACAAGAACTGTAGGCTCGAAGAAAAAATCAGGGTATCAAAGAAATAAAACAATAAAGGCATAACAAAGTATGTTAAAAATTGTTTTTTAGTATTGAAAATCCATATTTTAAACCTAAACATTTTGCGTTCAATGCGAAAATAGAAATGAGGAAGAAATATTTACCTAAACAGAAAACCATCGGGTATGGAAGCCTTGGAAACCACTGATTCAAGTATCTCACAGTTAACCATCAGGCATGGAAGCCTTAGAAACCATTGATTCAAGTATCTCACAGTTGTAGAACTGGTGCTCATCTCGGTAGCTCGAAATGGACCAAAGCGGTACCACTATTCTAGTTAATCGGTAGGTAAATACATATGCTCCTGGAGGAGACAGTGATGGTATCGAGCTAAGCGTTTGGGTGGAGGCGGAGCACTGCCGTGAAAGGAGAATAAGCCTCAGAGTTGAATGAAAGTTCAAGGTATGGAAACAATGAAAGAATGAGTAACCCAAATTGGCGTGAACATCAAATCCCTTCCTGCTAAGGATAGCAACCGTAGATCTCATCAAGATTGATGGTGAAACCTGAGGCGGTAGGATCCATAAAGGATGCAGTATATATTCGTAAATATAACATCTGTCACCTCATTTACTTCCCAATACTGTGCGCAGTAAATATCAAGGTCATGATATCTAAACCTCGGTGTAATCGTGGCCTCGATTACATGAACTATGGGGATAAACATTAAATGGAGTATGGTATAACAGATTGTGCATTGAGATAATAAAGAACCGATCTATGTGTCAAATAAGCACATAAAACTTCATTAATAAAGTAACCCATGTCAAGTTAGAGTCATCATTGATAGTGAAATAGTTTTCATGACTTAGGATAAGGAATTTCATAATATTTTTTTCTTAGAACGATTGGTAAATAATTAAAAAGGATAACATAGGAGTTGTTGAGTACTTAGGAAACAATTCCATTATGGTAAGTTTATATTTTGACATTTATCATGTAAGTAAATTTTATTTATTTATTTATTTTTTATGAGTGCTACACTTGTACATTCCATGGCGAACATGATGTATAGACTCGCAAATATTTTAAAATTGGAATTTGTGCATTTGTGAGCTTTAGAATTATTATTTATCTGTTTCTTTGGATTGAATCGTTGGTTAGCTTCATATCTTTGTATTATTGTATTACTAGCATTTTTACACAGAGGGTGTAAAGACATGTCAATAAAAGTATATATGAATGTAGAGTGATAATTCACATCATTGTTGTATTATTAGCATTTGTATCAAGAGGGTGTAAAGACATGTTGATAAAAGTATATATGAATGTAGAGTGATACGAAGGTAGCACTGTAGGAAACAAAGATATGAACATGGAAGGTATAAGAAATCAGAAGGATAAAGTATTGGTAAAGTAGAGCTTTCAAAGTGGATAAAAGTGCACTGTAGAATCTGCAATATATCAAATTTTTATCAACTAACTCGATACTAAACTAGAAGCAATATTTGAGGATACATCATTGTCATATTCTACCATATTCTTTGAACAAAATCTTGGAGAATATGATGAGAAGTTGTTTGGAAGGGAGAGGAAAAAAAGCAATTGAGAAACACCCATTTCATGGGGTGCTCAAAATCCTAAAAGAATTGAAATGGTGTCCTCCTTTGCTGCAATTTAAGGAATTGATGAGTATTTTTATAATGTTGTGATTTTGGATAGGAAACAAGTGGATTACATGCTCGCATTATTGTTTCAAAGTTTATAAAATGAATCTTGGAAATGCATCAATAAACCTTATGAATGTGATATAGACAATAACACAAAGGAATTCCAAAACTCTCTACATGTGAATGAATGATCTCATGTCAAGCATGTAGGGAGATCGTCTTATTACTATACATTAAGGGATCTTGTTAACATATGCGAGGGAGACCACCAATAATGAAAATGATTCCCAAGGTACCTAGCATAATCTAGCACGTGCAAATGAATGAAATGATTTCGAGCACTCATAGAATCTGTCAACATGGTCCAATGAGGAAAACCTACTATCAACCATGAAGAAGCCTACCATTAAGCATTGAAAGCTCTAAGGTACTAGACTATTTCTAGATCTACATCCTAGAAAAAGTGTTTACATAGTGTTAACAAGTGTGAGATTAGAGAAGAGATTTCTCATCAAATTTTAGCTTGACTAACAAGTAGTAAAAAATGGAGAAAACTCGACATGTTCAAGTATTTAATAAGAGTGAAAAGATCAACAAAAGAAGATTGGGATTTCCATTGTTTAATGAGCATGAAAAGAAAATCAAAAGGAAGCTTTTTCCATAAATATGAGTGGTTAATGTATGCATCTACTTATGAGGTGAATGGAACTGACCTAAGTAAAGCAAGAAGTAGTAGTGAAGTTTCTAGCAATTGAAATCCACTCATTGTAGCAGTCTCTTTAAAAGGGTGAGATAGGTTGCAAGATGGAGGTAATATTGATGCAAAGGAAATAGGTCAAGCATGATTGTAATGTTGGCAAGTGTGATGAAGAAAACAATGTTATGACAACATCTAGCAAGAAATTAAAAACCATAGGCATAGGTGACCAAAATCAATGATAAAAGGGATGGGAACCCCCTATATGGGCTATATGTGGCTAGGAATTGTAGAAAAAGAGAGGCACAAGGCTCGATTTCAAAGTCATGGCAGGATGTAAAGAGGTTTCTCAGTCCTATAAAGAAACACAACATGGGAACTACGATTAAAATCAAATGTTATTCTAGAACACCCATCAAGGGTCGCTCTACCACACAATCCACACATGACTATTTTGGTTGGCAAGAAGGGGTAGAGAATATCACACTCCTATTTGTAAGCTAATGCTCCACCTTGTATTGCTTTACTCTCCCACCTTAATTTACATTGGTTGATTTCCTTTAGGGAAAATGGTAGAAATGCTACACCCCCTCTCAAAATTTTCAAAATCATATAGTCCCACCTAGGGAGAGTTTTGGGAGCCCATTTCCCATACAAAACCCAAGTCTGTCCACTTAAATGATGTGGAGGGCAGATGATGTGTAATCTATGCCTCATACCAACCCTTACATTAAAACTTCCAAGTATTTGGAAAAGACTTTGATCATCAAACATATAATTTTTCAAGTAAAATAAAAAATATAATTTCCAACTTGTTAACTATAAAAAATTATAAATATCTCTTTAAAATAAATAAATTTCATGCTCTTAAAACAACATCATTCCACTTGACCAAAAACAAATTATAATCTCAAACTATTTAAATGCTAGAATACTATAAACCCATTACTTAGTATACCTAAGCTTTCTATCTCTTCCTCTTCCACTTATCAAAATTGACCACTGTTCATTATAATATCTCAAATTTCATTTCATAAATAAATTTAGAATTTAAAACACTTAATTTTTTTTTTACAAAGATCTATAAGTATGTCTCTGCACTATACTAAATTGACGTAGGATAACTCCCTAGAAAAACATGAGAACCTTGATGGTGTGGCAAGACAAGGATTTATCGCCAGATCGAAGCCTTATAATTTAAGAGTGGCTTAACAATAAAATTATACCTTAAAAGTATTCACTAGGCTGTATGCACCCCTATATTATTAAAATCCCCTTTTAAATAAAATTACACTTGAAAAATGTTCACAAGGCTGTATGCATTTAGCATGGAATCTTTTGGAATACCTAGATTTAATAGCAAAAGTGAAATAGATAGCTTAACATGATTGTAAAATTCCTATATATTATTTATTAAAAACCAAGTTAATGTTATATATATATATATATATATATATATATATTTAAATAAATAAATCGAAGTTTTTATGTATTTATTTAAATTAATTAATTAATTGAAGTTTTCCCATTTTCATATTTATCTAGATACTTGATTTGTGAAATGTCAAAATTGATATTATTGGAGGAAGTTGAATTAGGGGAATATTTAATTGTAAAACTAGTTGTATACCAAAAACTACATTTACATTAGATTAATCACACATATAAATACATTAATCATTGGTTAAAGATAGAAATCTCATCTTAACCACACAAACACATAGTTGAGTAAATCACTCAACCAAACACTAAATTAGGAACTATCTAAATAACTCTTAAAAAATAGGAACAAACTCTTTTACTTAGAAACCAAGACAAGTAGAATTATATTTTCCACGCCACCCCCCCCCCCTTAATGACTACTTGTCACAATGTCAATCAACAAATTCTAGTTGTGGTCCTGGTGTTTACAAACATGACAAAAAAATATGTTGACGTCCATATAAAGGAACAACCATCCACCAAAATGTATGGGTACCCAACTGATGCAACCACCAGTCTACTAGAATGTTCTTCACATACATGGTTATGCCAACCATTATAACTGCATACCACCATCATTATCAATTTGAAATATTCTATGCTACTAACTTCATAAAACTATCTCTTAATCCTCATAAAGGTGTAGTCGGCAAGTTGGATTCCTGAGTGTAGAAAATCCACGTAGATTCAAATGATAATTATAATATGCTAAAACAATATACTTGAATCTACTCTACCAATTTCGGAAACCAATTTAGACCTTGAAATCACAAAACATGAAAGAGAAATAATTTCAATCGTACAATACACAAGTATTTCCTGGGGAAAACCTTAGCTAAAAACCTCTCTATCTGTATATTGCATAAGTCAGAAGATATGAGAAGATTAAAATGATTTTCTCCAAGCTGAGAAACCTTGCACTATCTCTATCTGTCTCACTGATTCCTAGACAAGCTTGGTTCAATACTTAACCAATTTTCTGCCCTCTAGGATCCTTATTTCCTTGCGCTGTTTCCTTGGGTAATTAGGCCATATTAATTATGGAAATTCTCAATCCATATTGTGCAATCCATTAGGGGCCTTCCTCTGACTGCATGCACCACCTATACAATTTGGATGATTATACAATTGATAGTACACTTCCCTTGAACTCCAATCTCAACTGGGTCTTTCTCAGAACTGAAGTGCATGACTTATTTATGAGTGAATTATCTGTTATCTAATTGATTACTAAATGTGGCTCAAGTATCATTATTCCATGATGATGAACTACACAAATTAGTTCGAAACACGTCGGCTTCTCAAATGATAATTTGATTTTTCAAAATATTTATGATAAATTAGAATTAGTTAAACTAATTTTAATTCAGATAAATGGAGTTAATTAATTAAAACTCAAAATAAACTGAACTAGGGCTCCTATAATGTAGGATATGCTCTACATGCCTCAAGTTTGACCCTCACCCCGAATTAATTGAACTAACTAAGTCATCCTAACTTAGTTAACTCGTACAAGTTGTCTGTGATGTGTAATTACAATTTTAGTATTCTAATTTAATCAAGGGAAAATTAAATTATAATCTTTTCTTGTGGCCATTTTCAACACTCTCTCTCAACAAGAAAGGGATTATTTGATACCTGGTCCTGCATTTGTGGAACTCTAATTTTCCTCTTGAAATTGCCTTCATCAAGATGTTTGCATCATGCTCCTCTGTAGGAATGTTCTCTAACAACATAATCCACCTCTACACACAATATTTGATATGGTGGTACCAGATGTCGATATGCTTGGACCTATCATGAAAAACTGGATAAGCCGAGAGTTTGATGCAACTGTGGTTGTCACAATAAATCATTGTAGGATCCATATGTTGACAAAACAACCCAACAAGGATCTTCCTCATCCAGATAGCCTCACAAGTTGCTTGACTAGCAACCATGTACTTTGCTTCTGCTGAACTGAGTGCAATTGATCTCCGCTTCCTGTTGTACCAAGAAACTGCTACTGACCCAATATCGAAGAAGTCCCTTGATGTGCTCCTCCTGTCAGATGGACTCCCTGCCCAATTTGCATCTGTGAAGCCTTGAAGCTTCACTCCCTCTATGTTTTTGTACCAAAGACCAAAATGAGTTATGCCTCCGAGGTACCTCAAAACATGTTTGTTACCTTCTAATAGAGCTTGGATAGCTTAACCATTGCTTGACTAAGATGGTTAACCACATAACACATGTATGGGTCATGTGTTCACCAAGTACATAAGTGAACCCAGAAGGTGTCTTTTAATGGTAGCTTCTACCACTTCACCTGAAGTAGCATCTTCCTTCCTCTAATCCCTTGCTAGAGGAGTTTCCATGGGTTTGTTTCTCTCTATGTGAAACTTCTTTAGTATATCGTTGGCATACTTTCTTTGAGAGACAAACAATTCCCTGTCTCTTTACCAAATTTACAAACCAAAGAAATAATTCAAGAGCCCCATGTATTTCATCTCAAATTCTCTTGCAAGATCCTCTTCGCAATATTTGATCATCTTCTCATTACCTGTTAGAATTAAATCATTGACATATAAAACTATACTCAATAATTTACCTTCAACCACAATGTGGTAAAGGTTTGCATCTCCTTCACTTTTGGTGAAGCCCAACCCGATGAAATAGTTGTCGATCCTAGTGTACCAAGCACAGGGTGCTTGTTTCAGTCCATACAACACTTGCTTGAGTCTGCACACAAGCTACTCTCTGTCGAAGGTCTCCAATCCTTCCAAGTGCTCTATGTACATCTCTTCCTCAATCACTCCGTTGAGGAAGGTTGTCTTTACATCCATCTGATGTACCTTCCATCCCATCTGCGCTAAAAGTGAAAGAATAAATATGATTAAAGAGTACCTTGCTACTAGAGAAAAGGTCTCCACATAATGTATTCCCTCCACTTGAGAGAACCCCTTAGCCAAAAATATGGCCTTGTGTTTCTCCACGCTGCCATCTACTACTTGCTTCACCTTGTAGATCCTATAAATGACTTGTTCTTTGATCTTGGGAAAACTTCCCAGACACTATTTCTGATAATGGATTCATACTCCTCTACCATGGCATCAACCCATACTGGTTGTTGCACTTCTTCCTCGAATGGGGATGGCTTAGTCTCTACACTCTCATTCATAAGATCCATGTAGCTAGTGTACCGATCTTGGGACCTTCTCCACCTGTGTTGTAATGTGGGTGCTCCCACATTCTCTCTAGAATCATACATCAACTTTTTAGCCTCTTTGGTGAGCTTCCTTCCATCTCTGGATGTATTTGCATGAGTGGGTGATTCCACTCTCTGCTCTTCTCCTTGTGGTTGCTCCACATCTTGAGGTTATTATTTTGGAGCTAAGGTCAACTCATTTGCATGCATCTGAAGCTCCCTCTCAAGGGGAATTCACGTGGCCTTTCCTTCAACAAATTTCACATCTCTACAAACCACTGTCATCCTATGAGATGGTAGGTACACCCAATAGTTGTGAGGTGTGTCAGTGTACCCCACAAATATGTCCAACTGAGTTGTTCGTTCTAGATTTTTCTGTGCATCCTTGGTAACATGACAATAAATCGATGACCCAAAAATTCTAAAGCATGCCACATCTGGCTTCTTAAAAAAAAAAGATTCTTCTAGTGTACTCATCCTGAGCATCCGATGAGAACTTATTTTCTTCTCATACACAATTGTTTTGCATGCTTCTTTCCACAAGTGTAACAATAGGACTTGATCATGTAACATTTCCCGTGTAGCTCCCACAATTCTTATCTTCTTTCTTTTCGCAACCCCATTATATTGTGGGTTATGAGGTGATATTAGCTCTCGTAGAATTCCTTCTGATGAACATAAATTATTGAATTTATTCGACACATATTATCCATTGTTGTCGCTCCTGAGAGCCTTCACCTTCTTGCTTGTGTCTTTTTCAACAAGTGCTTTGAACTAACAAAATTTTGAGAACATATGGTATTTCTTCTGCATGAAGAATATCCAACACTTGCTTGAAAAATCATCTACAAAAATCACATAATACTTGTGCTTGGCCGTGGAGGCTGTCGAGAATGGTCCACACACATCTGAGTGAACTCTTTCAAGGATCGTTTTCGCTTGATTGTTCTTATCATGAAAGGTGGCCTTGGTGTACTTACCCAATATACGCCCTTTTCATGTATCACACTGCTCAAGTGCACCCTTGGGAAGTCCTGTAGAAATTTGTTACATGATATTCAAAGCTTTGCAGTGTAGATGGCCCAATCTTCTATTCCATCACTCACTAATGTCTCGGTTTTCCACCTTCTCTGCTTTCATGCTCAAGGAAACACAATATTCTACATCCAATTTTTAGAGGTTCTTTACTCAAACCCCAATATTCTTCATTTTTCCCTTGGCTATGTGACAAAGGAACACCTTTCCTTTGCTAAATATCACATCGTAGCCACGGTCTTCCAACATAACAACTAAAACTAAGTTATTCTTTAAACCAGGAACATACATGACATCTTTTAATGTGAGAGGAGAACCAAACTCTCCCTCTAAAAGGTAACAGTACTAGTGCCGTTTGCGATATACCTCCCATCATCTCCCATCTTGATTTGCATCTTGAGGTCCTCCTTCAAGTCGCTAAAGCATTATTTGTTGCCGATCATATGGAATGAGGCTCCACTATATAGGTACCACAAAAAACCCATCACCAATGACACCATGCATGCGATGAGAGGAAAATCCAACTCGAATTTTGAATCAAGAGCTTCACTTGCCGCTCCTCTTGATGGATTCTTGTGTGGACACTTTGTGGCATAGTGTCCAAGCATGTGATAGTGAAAACATTTGATATTCGACAAGTCCTTATTATTTTCTGCCTGACCATAATCTGATTTTGAATGGGATGGCTTCCCTTTCCCTTTCTTTTCCTTTCTAGCCAAGGAACAATTATCCTCATCATCATGCTTTAATGATGATCCATCTCTCGTGCTCCGTTGAATCTTTTCATGCACCAAGTCATACCACAATCACTCCCACTCTGGTAGCTTCTCCCTCCCATTCACTGAATCTTGGTAGTTGTGTCAGCTCTTGGGAAGGCCTAGAAATGATAGGCTCACCAGATCATCCTCGACCACTGTAAAACTAAAAATTCGAAGCTCATCTTAACATTGGGTGAACTTGGTCAAGTACTTTGGTATTGTGTCACCCTTTGCCATCTTGATTTTTTTGAGCTTGTATTTCAGTGCCAGCTTATTGTTCTGAAAAAAATATGTTAAGGCCTTCCACATAGCATATGGAGTTTTCTTTCCATGGAGGTTCAAGACAATATGATCTTGAACAACTTCCAATAGAATCCTTATTTCCTTTTCTATGTTCTTCTTCCATGCCACTAGATCTTGAGCATCTGTCGTTGCAGGCCTAGGAGTATCACTATCTATGAACTCTTTCATCCCATTGTCTTCTAACACTGCTTCCATCCTATCTCTCCAAGATATGTAATCAAAACTACCCTCAAGGGAACATTCAAGTCTTAATCTAGATAAATACATCCCGATCCCACTGCTAGTCCTGAAGAGTAGATTTGGAAATATGATTCACATGCACAGAAAAAAAATTGTATTCTTCTCTTCTAGGGTGATTTGTGCTTCGATACCATTTAGAAAATCAACGTAGATTCAACTGATAATTCTAATATGCTAAAAAAATATACTTGAATCTACTCTACCAATTATGGAAACCAATTTAGATCTTGAAATCACAAAACATCGAAAAGAAAGAATTTCAATTGCACAATACACAAGTATTTCCTGGGGAAAGCCTTAGTTAAAAACCTCGTTATCTGTATATTGCATAAGTCAGTGATCTAGATTTATGCAGGAACACAATAATACACAGAAATAAACATAAACACAGAGATGTAGTGGAAATAATATTTCGTTTCATTAATATCAAATAACAGAAATATGCTTATAGACATATTGGAAATAAACTAGCTAGGGCACTGGTAGCGTATCTTTGAGAAGAGATGTGGCGGCTAGAGGCCTTTGAACTATGTTAAAATGAGGCTCGAAGACCTATTTATTGTTGAGAAACAATATAAAACCATAAACATCCAAATACCTAAACCTAGGAGATGAAGTGCCAAAACTGTGGGCCTCGTTTGGGTAAATTGGTACATCAATATTTCTGGGGACATAACTTTGGCATACGATATCCGTTTGATGTGCTCAATACCTTGCTAGAAATATCTATCTGAGGAATACAAATTTTGAGTGAGAAACATTAGTCCATGGACCCATGTTGCTCCTGGTTTTCCCAAAATAATTTGTTTAGGGCCTCAAAACGGCTTTGGAAGTTCAGTGCCCAAAAAACTGCTAAAAATAGTAAGTTGTGCTAAAATTAAAAAACTGAAAGAACCGATGGTGGGGGTTCAAATGGAATAGGTGGGTGGCCACCAATATCCACCTGGATCATTCCTCCCTCCTTAGGAAGAAATGGTCCCCATTGCATTAAGTTCCTCCATGAGAGGCAAAATTTGGTATTGGATTTGTCTAGGATGTCGTGGACTTGCTAGCGAACATACTATATGCGTTCAATAAATATAGTTGCCTCAGAGAATACATGTATGGATTATTTCTCTGTAGTTACATGAGGTATGGCAACATCAGGTGGTGGTGCGCTATGGGTCAGATTAATGGAGTGCTTGTCTTGACAGTGTATAGGAACCTCTGTGGGTGAGGAGAAAGTGTACTCATATTCCTCCACGACTTTGTCTATTTGCTGTAGTCATGTAGGGAAGCCTTGTTTTGAAGTTGTGGCCACAATATTATTCTTTCCCTGTGAGCGATTTGTAAGGAAAATAAATTTCTTGGTTTGCGAAACAATATTACTGCGTTGTTTTGCAATAGTCCAGGAGATGGAAGGTGGCGGTACTACCTCCGGTATCATGTAAAATTTATTTCCCAAAGTAATAACAAAAGAACGAGGCCTAGACTCATACACAATGTGTCACCTCCACAATTATGGTTGGCCCAATAATACATTAGCTACATCAAGAGGAGCAACATCACACAATACCTCATCCGTGAATAACATGATGTTGTACAGAAGGTGGCATTGTTGGCAGACACAAAGATCTCTCCTTGGGTGAAGCCACCAAATGGTGTACGACTGCGGGTGTGCTATGGTCGGTAGGTAGAGCCGCTTCATTACCTCTGCTGAAATGAGGTTCTTTTGGCTTCCGCTATCGACAAGAAATTGCATTGGAGAACCCTTCACCCACATCTATGAATGGAAGAGGCGCTCCCCCTCTTTTGGATCCTCGGGGTCCTCCCTCTGGAGCTTGGTGGTGGAAACAACGGCACTAGGGTTTGAATCAATGATTTGATTCCCTTTGTCATCTCCTTTGTCTGGTTTTGGCTTGGGATCAGAACATGCATCTAATTCAGGTGCCTTCAGTTCAGTCACCAGCGACTGTATGGCCTGACACTCATTTGTGCTGTGAGTGGGGTTGTTATGAAATTCACACTACTTCCCCATGTGCTTCTTTGGATTTGTGGTGGTGTTCTGATTCACCTCGCTTTGGATCTGCCCCCTGTTCTGTGGTTCGGGGCGACTTTCCCTGGCTTTAGATTGGCGAATCCAAAGTCTCGCTTCTTCTGCTTAAATTTTTGCTCAATCTTGGTAGCATAGTGATATGTCGTGCCAAGCGAGGTAATGTCGAGGAACTCCATTTCCCCCTAAATTTTTCTGTACAGACAGCTACGGTACTTGAGCACCAAATGTGTCTCTGAATCTTTAATACCCAACTTTTTGTGCAAGTTATGGAACAAATTCGTCAGTTCGTGCAAATATTGATCCCTTTGCTGCCGCGACGTGGTCCATTGGATGTATTTGTCCTCATAGCTCCCCACAGGGTAATATTGTTCCTTGATGTTCCCTCGGAACGAATTCCATGTTGGTGCGACTGAGAATAGAGAGGGTTCCCTCTCATCCTTTTGCTCACAGTAGGTTTCCCACCAGTCTTTGACATGGGGGGCGGCTTTGAGGAGTACAAAAATAATCTTTTCTCAGTCGAAGAAATCATGGACCGAGAAATACCGTTATAGCAAATTCAACCATCTATCTATGACGTCTGCATCTATCTGGCCTTCAAATACATGAATGTCAAAGTTTACCTGTACCTTAAAGGGAGTGGTGTCTCCAGAGTGGTTTTTGGATGCAGATGCACCGTAGGTGGGCAATCGTTGAGGGATCTGAGGAAACTTATCCATCATCGCATTCCTTTGTTTCTCGAGGGCCTCCTCGAGCAACATTTTGATAGAATCTCCTGCACCCTTGTTTCGGGGAAATATCACCCTAGAGGTTGGTTGGGATACAACCTCCACAGAGCAGGGGCATGCTACTTAACAGAGACTCACACAACCATGCACGTTCAGAAAAACTAAATAGAGCAGAATGAGAGAGTTACCCGTAGGTCCTACGGTTGAAGTAGATCCACGTGGGGTCCAAACCCCCAGCAACCGTCCTTCCTCCTTAACCTGAAATACAAGAAGAAACCAGCACAAAGGACAAGTTGTACAACATATATCTACTCTAAATGTCAGTGAGATTCATATAAAACATTAAATAAATCATAATGAATGCTTGTATAACAAATATTCTCATACATAAAAGCATACACTAACACGTTTATTTCGGGAACAACATGGTACTTCTGTATTATAAATAGCATGTACAAAAGTAACAAGTGGAGAGATCACTTGATCCTTCCAAGGCCTTCGCAGACCGTCGTCCGGATCCGTCCAGCCCTTGCCTCGCTAAGACTCCTTCCAAACTGGTGCATACGAGATAACATATAAAGGGATGTGTATCTCAAGGAAACAATGGTTTCCTATAATGAACTGGGAAAGTGCAGGAGGCACGGGGAATCAGACTTGGATAGGGAATACCAACAGAGTATAATATCAATAAATTCTCTCTCTCCCTTAGGCCATACACATGAGGGATTTTTATAGTCCCTCCAAGTAGTTTCAATAGTTGGAAACAGTTGGCCACGTGCTGGGGTGGTTGAACTACCTGAGTAACCATCAACCCAGCCCGAAAATAGGGAATAATTATATATTTTTTAGTCATTTTAATGGCATACGCGGAAAAGTCTAGCTGAACTCGCGTATACACGCGGAAAAACACGGGCATAGTCGCGTATGGGGGATTTTACACTGTTTTTAAGTGAATTTGTCCAAGTATGTAGGAATGGGTGCCCATAAAGCCATAAAGCAATCATGAATCATATCAAGGTGAGAAATGATGCTATAACAGATGCCCCCTAATATATGAGGTCAGAAGGGGTACATGATGGCCGAAATGTATTATGCACATAGAAAGAACTTCGCAAGGACAAGAGAGGACTTCACCAGATTTCAGCCTGCCAAAAACCAATGAAAGAAACCAGAGAGTCAACTCATGCTAAGGCGGGCATACCCATGCTCAGTCAAAAATACATCATATAGAAAGTACTGAATAGATCCAACATGTATACAAGTATAACTGAATTGAAAGTACATAATGAATCATCTGAGCATGGCTCGGAAGGATAAGTCTGAATCAATGTCCAAGTATCACATATAGAAAGCTGATCAAGGATGCTGCAACCGGATGTCTGATCAAATAAGTAACTGAATCTCCAAGTACCAAATCATAAGGGGTGGAACAAACGGTACTATCACGCAACTCGGGAGCCAACATATAAGATGCTGTTGTGCTGAACTGCAACATATAAGGGTGGGCCAGCATGTATGGCCAGATAGATCATCGAAAGTGAGCAGAAAATCTTCGATGCAACCGGGGTCTTCAGATCTTATGGCACAATTCTACACAATGGGAATAAATGAGCTGAAGTCGACCATGTGAGAAATCGTTGGATTACCGGTCAATGATGTATACCGTTAACCAATGCGAGACAACCCACCAATAATGAAAATGAGTGTCAAGGTGCCCCAGTACAATCTGACAAGTGTGAATGAATGAGTTGAAGTCGAACACTTGAAAGAATATACCAATCAGGAGGCAATGATGAATCCCCACTGTCGATAGCGAAGAGTCTGCCACTGATGACTGCAAACCCTAAGGTACTGACAAAAGACTCTAGACCTTGTTCCCAGAGCAATGAGTCGGAGTCGATGGGAAAAGATCTGCTGGAAGGAAGGCATTAAGGCATCCCACATCAGTCCAGCGCGAGTGTAACCCGCAGGCCAAGATTTGGAAGGAATCGGACAAAGTAGAGTGATGGAACCAAAAACGAAGTACGTTTCCGACATGCACAAGATGAAGCTAGCGCACGGAAGAAACCTTCTGAACCAACCAATAATGAAAGCTGACACAGAGGCGAGAAATCCACCGATAGGGTCAAATGGAAATCAAGGTACTGCACGAATCCCAAGTGTGATAATGTGTGCTGACGTCGAACAGAGGGGAAACCACTCAGTCAAAGACCCATGATGATGATCAAATGCTGAGCACGAGGTCACCTATCAATGATGGAAATAGGCCCAAGGTGCGGCTCTAGGCTTGCTCTCAGAGCAATGTGTCGTGGTCGATAAGAGACAAACCCGCCGGCAAGAAGTCAATGGGGACCTTCTCAAACCAGCACGAGCAGAAGATCAAAACATCTGATGTGATAGAACATGATACTGACAAGACCGGGAAGGCCGACTGAATAATGAGTCAAGAGACACCGCAGAATGGCCGACTCAGGCTAGACTTCCCTTGAAAAAAAGCACGACTCTGTGATGACCATGGCAGTAAAAAGTGACACTGTATAAGTCTGTCTTGCAGGAGGCAAAACAAACTCTCCATATGATTGGAAGAGATAACCAACCGGGGGAGAACTGACAAGTGAAACATGGTAAAGGCTGAACCTATGTCAAACTAGAACCATCCCAAATGAAGGAAATATATATAAGTATATGTGCTTTGTTCAAGGGCGACAAACTGACTCTGTACTGCCATCAAAATAACGAAGATACATCCCGTTCCCGCTCTTTTTGTTATATTTGATTTTTTGTCTTTTTCATATAATAAGCCTGAAAAAGAATAAAAGAATGCTATGGTACAATGGATAGAACGAGTATCAAGAAAGCAGATGCACTAGTTCCTGGGATTGGAACAATCCTATGCTCAATGCAAGGTGGCGAAAACTGGTCAGTGATACTCAGAGTAACGTTCCATCCATGGGTACAAAGGTGTCGAGTCGTGATAGCTAAGTGCATGCAATGGTTAACTTGTACAGAAAGTCAAGGTCAAAAGTTGGCTTAAACATCGAGTCCAAATGAAGCCGGCTAAAGGCTAGGATAAACAAGTAGCCAATATGCAATGCAGTAATACAACTTAAACGACACCAGGGAGCCTCTAGGGTAAAAGCCAGAAAAAATGATAAGTGATGAAGAAGAAGAATGAAGCTTCAGCACATAAGACATGGCGGGACTAAAGAGGACTCCCGAGCCTACATAAAAAGCAGCATGGGCAACAAGTGGTAGCGAGGAACTAACTAGGAAGCCCATGTAAAGGAAGGCTCTACCATCAAGTCATGATTAAATAATCGACGAATGAAATGGGTGTAATACTCATGACCTGATGGGATCGACCCTAAGGCAAGTGATCAGTATGGAGGCTAGAATGCAAGATGCAACGGAAAGTGATTTCCCTAACCTATATGCCAGTGAAGATCATATACCTGCCGTGAAGAGTCGAAAATCATGGATCAAAAACCGGGAAAAATCTCAAAATCGTCAAAATGTACCTGAAAACATAACAAACTGGGCACTTCCAAGAAATCGAGTTATGCAGCTTAAGATAGATCGAAAAAATAGGCATAAGGAAATTTTGCGAAAATTTTCAATTTTTTAGCCATAAATAGACAAATTACCTCTCATTTGGTTCATTATTGCATAGCTGATTTGGAAAAAGAGCTCTGGAGCTAAAAACTTGTTTCGTCAAATCAGGAACAACCGACCGTCGGAATTCAGCGAAACTTCAGGTAGGCTCCTTAATCATCCTGTTTATTCATTTTGTCCGTTTGAAAATTAAAATTAAGTGATTTTTTGCTTTAAAACCCTTGCTAAAAATTGCGTATCTGCGCATACGCGGGTTTAATGAAGGAAACCTGCGTATACACGCAATTGTGTAAAAGAAAAATCGCGTATGCGCAGGGCCGAAACTTAAAAAGCGTGGCTAATGCAAAATTTAATGAAATTTCTCAGGATGACCATCTCATGGAGGGAACGTGAGCATAGCGCAGTAGACCAAGAGGTCATGCAGGACCGCGCAGCGCAAAATATCCTCCGAAATTGCGGATTGTTGAAATTCTTTAAAATGCCCAATATGAAAAGCAATGTACGGTTGCTTGAAATGCTCGTAAATTACTGGGAACCAGATCAGGATTGCTTCATAATTGATCAGATGCCACTACGCATTGAAGTGGAGGATATATATTTCATCACTGGACTCTCCAGGAGGGGAGAACCAGTGGACTTGCACGGAAAGCCCTTGGGAGGGTTGACCGTGGAAGATTATGTCCACGTATATTGTGTAGAGAATTCCAAAAAGGTTGGAACATAGATTGCAATTAGAGATATCAGGGATTTGCACATGAAGATCCTCCTTTTCACCATCAGCAGAGTGGCAGGATCTGCCTCACTACATCAGGCGTCCAGGACGCAAATGAGCATAGCTGTAGAGTGTTTGACTCATGTGTACGATTGGTGCACAACCCTGCTACTGAACATGAAACAACAGCTGACCTCCATTCGCCAAGCAAAGACTAAACACTTTGGCTATGGGACCATTTTGACAACATTCTTCTTTGAGAGGATTCCAGCTTTGAGACCCAGAGTCATCTCGACTATCAGCAGCCCGCGGGACCCAAGAATCGCCCGTTGGGCAGACATGATGAAGAGACTGGGGGGCAGCGAGGTACCCCGAACCACATGGGACGATGAGTTCTTCCTATGGTGGGGAGAACAGATTGTCGCAGTGGACGACTATCCCTATGCCGGGATGGATTTCCGAGGAGATCCAGATCTAGTACTTCCTCCTGGCACAGCATGGGGAGCAGTCGGTAAGTTTTGCAAAAAATTTTGACTTATATGATTTTTTTTGGAGGATTTTTTCAAATATGTATGAAAAAATGAAAAACAAAAATGTTTTTGATTGGATTCATAATGACTGACAATTAAAAATGATCATGTTTCAGATGTTGGACCAGTCCGTCCTGAGGGCCTACCGCGCCATAAGCGCCACAGAGGTGAGGCAGAGACAATGGATTCCGACATGACTCTCCAGGCCGTACAGAGAAACTTGGAGGGACTGACCCGTCAAATCCCTATGGCTGCTGTGGAGGACTTGCCAAAAGCCGTCCAGAGACGGGTTGTAGGAGTACCCCGGGACTGGGTTAGACTATTCCGCCGTGTGGCCACTGCAGTTACGTTCTATAGGAACACGACTTCTGGGCAGGGTCCTCAGGAGTAGATAGATTTTATATATTAGATGACTGTATATTCTTTTTTGAGACTGAACATGATGGGGCATAAGCCCAAGTTTTGTACGAGATTATGGATCCAAATTTTGTAAAGTTTTTTGACACTCCGATGATATATATATAGCGATATTTGATGTGATGTGATAAATGTATCAAATGTATGATGTTTTTTATGATTAAAATTTATTGTATTGAATGATTAATATGCCAATCTAAAGCTTGATTAGCTAATGAGTCAGCAAACCAATTGTCAGCTCGAGGAATATGAATGAATTTTAAAAATTGAAATGACCTTTGTAACAAACGTACCCTCAAGAACAATCGTAATAAAAATGGATCTCGTACCCGATAAGTGTTGTTCAATTGCGACACCACCAGCTGGGAGTCCAAGAAAACTACCAACGAATCAACACCCAAAGATATTGCCTCCGAGAGTAGATGAATGACTGCAGTGTATTCTGCTACATTATTGGAAGTAGGACCAATGCAGACTCCTCTTGATACCAACAGCTGACCGGAAGGATAATGAAGCACCCAAGCCGCGGAAGCTAAGTTCTGGGTGTGTCTACTAGCACCATCGGCGAAACCAAAATGACTCATGACATCCAACACAACCTGCCAAAGCAGATCAAAAAACATCACCACCTCATCAAAAATCGAAAATCAAACAGATATGTACAAAGCAAAAAACTACTATATACAAAGCAAAATGCTAGGCCAAAGCCTAGGCATAATACTTCTTCAAATAGAGCCCATTTCGGGGCTCCGGCAACTCGTTCCCTTCGAAGTCAACCAAGGTATAAGATCCTTTCTTAAGGACTTGTTTAACGATATAGGGGCCATACCACATCGACTTAAACTTTCCTGCCCCCAAGGCATCTTTTTCTTGGGCATAGACCAAAACAAGGTCACCTTCGGAAAAGACCCTAGGCTTAACCGCCTTATCGTACTGAACTTTGACTCGGTTTTTATGCGCTTCATTCATCGTGGCAGCATCCCAACGCTGCTCATCCAGATGTTCCAGATGAAGAGCCGCTCTGCCAGACTGGAAGTGTCAGGAAGAAGCTCAACAACTAATTTGAGAGAAGGAATCTCGCATTCAATGGGAAATACGGATTCCACCCCGTGGACTAACTGAAACGGAGTAAAGCCAGTTGCAGTTTTAACTGACGTCCTGTATGCCCAAAGTGCAGGATATAGCATAATGTGCCAGTTGGATCTATGTTTATCAATGGTCCTTTGAAGAATTGTCTTCAAGGATTTATTCACGGCTTCCACTTGCCCATTGGCCTGAGGATAATATGGAGATGAATGCTCCTGCCGGAAACCCAATTTGAGAGCCAACTCAGCCATCATACTATTCTGAAAATGACTGCCATGGTTAGTGACAATCTCTCTAGGTATACCAAAACGAGCAATAACTTGGTTGAAAAGAAACAAACCTGCAGTCTCACCATCGTTCCCAAAAGTAGGCATAGCCTCGACCCACTTCGTAAAGTAGTCTACTGCTACGATAATGTACTTGTGACCTTTTGCCGAAGGCGGGTTACAAGTAGTAAAATCCATACCCCACTTTGTAAAGGGTCCGACAGTAACGACTGGAAAAAGCGGAGCTGGATGAGCGCGCATTTTCCGAGTATACACCTGACAAGGATGACACTTCTTGACCGATTCAATACAATCTTTGAAAATCGAGGGCCAGAAGTAGCTAGCACGCAAAATCTTTTGGGCTGTAGCAAGCCCTGATAAATGACCCCCACAAGCTCCACCGTGAGAATCATTGAGCACAGCCTCAGCTTCTTCGAAAGTTAAGCAACGTCTTAGGATTGAATCAACCCCTCGACGGTACAAAGCATCACCAATAATCAGATAATTCTTGGCTAAGTGACGCAGCTTACGACGCTCATCTTTCGAAAAAGAAGAGGGAAACTTCGCAGTCTGGAGATACACAATGATATCCCCATACCAAGGATCTTGTGGAGAGATTAGAAATAAGTGTTCGTCTGGAAAGGACTCATCACAGATCATCTCCTCTCCACAAGGCAACTCGGAGATCAATTCCGCAAAGACTAATGACTTCTTGGATTTGGCAGACATGAACTCTAGATCGAATTCCTGTAATATCACAATCCATCTATTATATTTGCCCCCAATCACTCGCCTGCTAAGGACAAACTGAAATGGATTGGCAGCTGCCAAGACATAAGTTTTGCGAAGAATAATGTAATGTCGGAGTCGCTGCACAGCATGGACTGCTGCTAAGGCTAATTTTTCTATCGGGGTGTATCGCAGTTCAGGTCCTACCAGTCCTCGACTAAGGTAGTAAATAACATGCTCAGCCAGAGCATCATCCTCCTGAACCAGAACCATACCAATGGTAGATTCTGCTGTAGCCATATACAAAAGAAAATCTCTGCTATAATCGGGTGGACTCAGCAAAGGAGCAGAGGTCAATGCCTTTTTCAAGGCATCGAATGAGCGTTGAGCGTAGTCATCCCAAAGAAAAGGAACTCCTTTCTTCAACAGTCTCATATATCCCTTTGTAATCTCAACATAGTTAACGATAAACCTCCGAAGAAAATTAGACTTCCCTTGGAGACTTTGAAGCTGACGGATTGAAGACGGGGGAGGCAACCGAAGTATTGCCTCAACCTTGAAGGGATCTACCCTTATCCCTTCCCTAGACACAATAAATCCCAACAGCCGACCGGATGTAACCGCGAAAACGCACTTGTTTGGATTCAATCGAATTTTATAAAAACGAAATCTTTCAAATATTTGCCGGAGGTGACCTGGATGATCCATCCTCTTTCGAGAATGAGCAGCTAAATCATCTAAGTATGCCTCAATAATCTTCTTGATGTCGTGGAAGGCGTAAGACATGGCCCGCTGAAAGGTAGCTCCAGCATTTTTAAGACCAAAAGGCATTTTCTTATATGCAAACGTACCCCAGGGACAAATAAATGCGGTCTTATGTTGATCTTCCGGACGGATAGTAATTTGATTATAACCAGAGAAACCGTCCATGAAGGAGAAAATCTCGTTACCGGCACACTCGTCAATAATCTGATCAATGAAGGGTGTGGGGTAATTATCTTTAGGACACGCCTTATTCAGGTCTCTGAAATCGATGCACACTTGAATCGTTCCTTGCTTTTTATCTACCGGAACGGGGTTTGAAACCCATTCAGTCAGAGGAACTGGGAAAATGAATCCCACCTTAAGCAGCTTTTCAACTTCAGCTTTGATAGCTACTGCCTTCCTAGGATTGACCAGACGAAGCTTTTGCCTGACCGACTTAGCGTTTTCATATGTCTTGATCTCATGCTGGACAATAGATGGGTCTATGCCAGGCATTTCCTCATAAGACCAAGCGAATACATCCCTATACTCTTTGAAGAGCTCGGTATAAATTTGAATCTCTTCACGGGAAAATTCAGCTCCAACGAAGACATTCTCGATAATATTGGGATCCCTGGAAATGTTCACCGGGATAGTAGGAGAGATCACAGCCATGTTCCCTTCAGCATAAACCTGTGTTGGTGCCAAAGGGCTCAAGACTGGGTGAACAGGACCAGGAGACTGAGGACTTGGAAAACTTGTTTCGACTTCGCTCAAGTCAGGTAGGAAGTAAGACCGATGATGCAAACATCCCACGGTCTATCTACACCTGTCATCGCTTCCAGGATGGCCTCTTCAGATGGAAGAGTAGTATCTAGACAATCCTGGGTAGAAGAATAAGTAAGCGTCCAAGCTGGAGCCACATCACCATCCAGCTCTTCCGGTGAAAGAGGAGCTGGATCAGATTTTGCAGTGTCAACAATAGACTGATATGCAATCTCAGCTGTAGAAATCGAAAATGCCATACCACCCACTTGACCTTCCTCTAACGTGGCAGTAGGAGAAGGTAAGGTCCAAGGGTTCGAAAAATAATGAGTTCGAAAGAACTCTCTTCGAAGGGGAGCCTTGGAGGATGAAATAGCATTAATATGAACCTTAGGAGGAGGAAGATCAAAAGTTCCCATCAAGGAAGAATACATTCCAACTCCTAGATTCTCAACAGGCGTCTTAGTATTATCCAACTTAGGAACAGATGAGTCAGAAGGCGCATCCAGGTCTACAGGAGGACAGTCCAGTTGATCCACTGTGACAATCCTCCCTTCGTGGGGGAAACATACAATTCGAAATAATGAGGATGCAATAGCATCCATCTCATAAATCCAGTTCCTCCCCAATAGAAGGTTGTAGTCCAAGGCTGCATCCACTACCTCAACCTCTATGTTAACGGTTTTTCCCCCAACACAGATGGGCAAAGCCGAGACAATACCATGGGGTCTATGAGAATGACCATCGAACGCAGTAAGAATAGTGCTAGATGGAACAGCTTTGGGAGATCCAAGTGTCTTCCAACATGCGAGAGACATCACGCAAGTAGAAGCACCCTCATCAACAACCGTTCGAAAGATATTGGTCTTTCGATACGACGATTTAATATGAAATGCCATGTGATGAGGAAGTCTCTTCTTAAAGTTAGTCATATCGAAAGTAATCAGAAGAGAATTTTTCAGATCAATAGCCCCAATGGCAGTGAGCAAAGCACTGCGCTGAGCCGGACAAGACTGGAGTACCTCTAAAGCTGACATAGCACAAGGACTCTGCGCCAGATCTTCTACAATCGAGTAGTTCTGGGCAGCCCTCATGTTCGGATTAATCGTTGATCGCTTAGAAGATGCTTTTGGCATCCGAGGCATAGACTCGACAGTTGGCTTCGTGATGTGAAGCGGCTCAGTAGCATCAGGAACTTCCTTAGCTTTCAAAGATTCCTCTCCGCCATAATCACGGGATCTCGTAGCGACATCCACGTGAGCACTCATCATAAATATGTTCGATGGAATTTCCCCTTCCTGGGTACCTCCAGAGGAAGCCCCAGGATTTTGGTTCGCGCCAACAACTAATTGTTGCCCTTGGGGAAAAGGGTTTGTTAGCACAGCCTGGGAACTAGAAGAACCCTGCTGGGATAACAGGCGCTGAGCATCCTGAATTTTAGGGCAAAGGTGTGTGAGATGGTCTCCAACACAAAGCTTGCACGGAAACTTCACTTTCTTTTTCTCCTTTTGACCCTCACCAACACGCTCGTTGGTTTTATTTGCATTGCCCTTCCCGTTCTTGCCCTTCTTCTTGTTATTTCGTCCTTTCTTCTTCCCATCGGATTGTTGATTTCCTTTGGGATCAGAAGCTTGGACAACATTTATGGACAAAGACTGGGAAGGTGATGAATCAGCAGGCACAGCCTGACCAGAAGGAGCAGATTGTAAAGACAACTGCTGCAGTTGAGAAAGCAGGCTGGCTGCACCACTACTAACCGATCCGACAAGTCCGTCACCATGCGGACCAGGTTTAGTTTTCGACAAATCCAATTTGGAGCGAGGAGCATTGGGAAAATACTTATAAAGTACCCTAGACTGAGAATAAATCAGTTCTAACTGCTGGGCCCTAAAAATGGCCTGCTCCTCAGAAAATACCCCAGATAGGGATACGTCCTTTGAAATATCTGACTGCAGAGATTTCAAAAACCACTCGAGAAGGAACTCACCTGGAATATGGGCTTTGATAAGCCTCTTCCTTCTCCTCCATTCTTGAATGTGATCAGAAATGTGAGTTGCCTCATCCTGCTTAAAATTAGCCAGGAGTTCGGTCCCAGCCTCATATCTGACAGGCAACTGAAAATGGTTTAGAAATGTGACAGCCAGTTCCCCAAATGTGGCGAAACTGCCCCCAGTGAGCTCGATATACCATTTCGCAGCATTTCCAGTTAGGGTGCGTTGAAATAATCTCAACCTAATCGAATCATCGATCAGGGAGTTCGAAGAACACCATAAGTGGAAAGTGGTGATGTGGTCCGCCGGATCCTCTCCATTCTTACCTTCAAACTTTGGAATGTCTGAAGGAAGTTTGGTCGGGACCGAAGGCCACCCCGGACTATAACGAATCGGGTCATTAGTCAACTTCGACAAATCTGGCAAGTTTAACGTTGCCAGAAACGGTAAGCGAGGCGGAGCCTGAGAATTCCATCCTTGAGGGGATGGATTCCCAACATTCTGAAAAGAATAGCCTGGATTTGATGAGGCACCAGGCTTCCAGAAAGGACTCGTAGAAAACGGAGAAGAACCTCCTCCCCATGCCGAGTTACCAAAACCCAGACCAGTTCCCCCCGCTGAAGTGTTAAATGAAGAGGAGAGCCCCTGATAGGGGTTCCAAGCATTAGACAGAGGAGAAAAGGTCTGATAAGCACTCGATGAAGGGAAAGAAGCATTCCCTTGATGACCTGCGAAGAAATGATTCCCTGCCCCCGCTGTAGTAAAGACAGGATTCCATCCCGTAAAAGTAGTCGAACTTTGCCCCCCAGACCAAGGGTTGAAACTCTGGGTCTGGGACGTAAACGGAAACGACCCTAAAGAAGGATTGGAACTAGGAATATGTCCAGTCCCAAAGGGGAAACCCTGAAACGAAGCTAATCCACTAGCCATGTTAGACATGGGCGTAGATCCAGCTGAAGCAGCAGAAAAGGTAAAAGAGGGACTTCCACTAATGGACATCCCTGAACAGAAGGGACCAGAATGAGAAGCATGTGCTTGGGTGAACCCAGAGCCAAACACAACAGCACTAGAAGCAATCGAAGATGAAGCAATATTGCCCCCTGCTTCAACAGAAGCAGGAGTCTGAATGCCTGCAGCACTCACGGTAGAAGCCGTGTTCCCAGTCGTGGCCATCGAAAGATAAGAATGATATGGAAGATCCGGAGGTCTCTCAGACTCCGATCCGACGTACTGAATAACAAACGGATGATCAGGAGGAAGAGGAGATGGACCTGTAGCAGGAGGCTCAGGTACGTCTTCAATTTGAAAATCTCCTTCCTGAGGAAACAAAACTCGCGAGGTGAGCGGAACGCTCCTCTCGGGACCAACACCAGAATCAGCTACGAAACCCTCAGATCTTTGTGGAGGATCACTCTCCACTGCGTCAGATGCTACCGGATGGTAACCACCAGCTAAATCGCTCCTACGCCTTCTCGAAGAAGGCTCTGGACTCTCGGGAGATAACCCCCAGATTCTCCTCGAACGTCGAGGCGCTTGATCAGCCACTTTTATAGATTTATTAAATTAGACTCAAAAAAGTGAAAATCTAGGCAAGCTAGGAGCAAAGAGCACTCACTAAAATGAAAATCCCTGAGAAATAGCAAGCAAATAGCCTCCAAGTATTTCCGCTCTGGGTGATGAGGACCGGACACCAAAATACAAGAAAGCGAAGTATAGGGCCTTTCGAAAGCAGTCTAGGATGATTAGGGCCCAGAACAACTAGCGAAGGTATCAGAAACAGTTACGCCGACCTCCTAACGACAGCCTTTGCCGTCTCAAGCACCCATGCTTCGCAAGGGCACCCCCCAGAAGTACTGCTGAAAGTGATGCGACGTCTGCCTCAGGTACCTCGGGTATTCCCCCCCGCAGTCACCTGTGTGGAACCTAGGAGTGGCAACTATGGACACCAATCCGTATCAGAAGCTGGGCGGAACGGTCTTGAGGTCAGATTCAGCTAATCGGAGGGGGGGTATCCCTCTTCTCAACCTTCACTTCCCCTCGTGCTTGACTCTCGGATGAGAGCTTTCCCAGTCCACCTCACGGAGTTGGATTTCACTCAATTAATCAACTTCTATGCTTGTTTGAGCGGCCTTGGAGAGTTAACTGTCCACTCACCTATTCCAAGGCCCTACAACCTAGCTAGTTGGTGATTGAAACTTAGAAAAACTTGCTAGTTGATTTTAGATTAAATCGCTTATTTTAAGGGCTGTTATATTAAGTCACAAGGATATGGAGATGAAACCAATGGTGTTTTGACGCAAAAGAAATTAATAAAAACTTAACTACATGCACATGCAGTTCTTTGTCTTTCGATGAAAAGTAATCTCTATATAGGTTCTACGAGACTAAAAAATTGTATTTTTCTTTTCGAATTACAAACTCACACTCACAAAAACTAAGAAGCTAACTAAATGCTGAAATGCACCTAATGCAAATCACTACAAGCATGTAAATCCTAAGATGCAAAAAATCTCTTAAAACAAAGTGAAATTTCCCAAAAAGCTCCTTCAGTTTTAACTCATCTTTTGTTGTCCAGAAATCAAATTCTCGAAAACAAGAACTCTTAAAATAAGGACATCAAAAACACTTAAAAACAAGAAGAAGAAATCAAGTGACAACTCCTCCTCAAAATCAAGCCAAAAACTAGAAGCAAGAAACCTCACAAAAGCTCCAAAAGCTATGGCAAAATGAAAATGAAAATGCAACAACAAAAACAAAAACAAGACAAAATGTTTTTTGAGTTTTTGAAATGCAAAAACAAAAAGCAAAACAAATGTTTTTTGAGCTTTTTAGTTTTATAAAGAGAGAGCTCGAAAAGACCAAGCACAACTATCAAAATCCAAACCAAAACGGGACCGAATTTCAAGCACAAACTTCAATAATGCTCCCAAACCTTATAAAGCTAACTCGTAGCAAGATAAATAAGAGCAAAAGAAGACCAAAAACTCAGCCAATCAGCCTAGACAAATAGTGCAAACTCGTTGCAAACAAGAACTCCAAAGAAGCAAGAAAAACCCTTCAGAAATTGCAACAAAACCCTAGCCTATGGAACTCAAGAAAACCAATCGAAAATGAAGCAAAAATCGCAATGTGAAGCACAACACAAAGATAGGAGCGAGTCAGTGAGCAGAAGCTCTCTGTTCTGATAAAGAAGAACAGCCAAGAATGCTCAGAAAGCGATCTTGGAACTCAATCCAGAAGTGCCAGCACCAGAAACAACACTTTGCCCAAAAGACTAGTTTTCACTCAAACGAAAGAGAGAAAAGACATGAAACCACTTCCTTCACACTCCAGTAAGTACAGAGACACTGTAGACACAGGCCTCCACAGCCAGAAAGGACCAAAAAGTCAAGAATCCCAAAAATTCAAAATCTGCCTAGGTATACGCTACTTCATAGCTATGCAACCAGCGTGTATATCCGTCTGTTCTAAGGGAAACTCGCGTATACGCGGTTTCCTTCAGACAAACTCGTGTGTATACGCGACTGTGTGCAAAAGAAGGTGCGTATGCAAAGGTAAATAATGAAAAAAACAAAAAGAACAAGCCTGGAAAAGACACCAAGACTTCAGAGTGACTGCAAGAAAGTAAACTGGACTGCAAATGAAAGACAAAACTGTTGGCAACCTACCAAACAGCTGAAACAACCCAACAGGAGAATCACAAGAATGTGATCCCTAGTGGAGTCGCCAGTTCTGTTTCGAGGAAATATCACCCTAGAGGTTGGTTGGGATACAACCTCCACAAAGCAGGGGCATGCTACTTAACAGAGACTCACACAACCGTACACATTCAGAAAAACTAAATAGAGCAGAATGAGAGAGTTACCCATAGGTCCTACGATTGAAGTAGATCCACGTGGGGTCCAAACCCCCAGCAACCGTCCTTCCTTCTTAACCTGAAATACAAGAAGAACCAAGCACAAAGGACAAGTTGTATAGCATATGTCTACTCTAAATGTTAGTGAGATTCATATAAAACATTAAATAAATCATAATGAATGCTTGTATAACAAATATTCTCATACATATAAGCATACACTAACACGTTTATTTCGGGAACATCATGGTACTTCTGTATTATAAATAGCATGTACAAAAGTAACAAGTGGAGAGATCACCTGATCCTTCCAAGGCCTTCGCAGACCGTCGTCCGGATCCGTCCAGCCCTTGCCTCGCTAAGACTCCTTCCAAACTGGTGCATACGAGATAACATATAAAGGGATGTGTATCTCAAGGAGACAAGGGTTTCCTACAATGAACTGGGAAAGTGCAGGAGGCACGGGGAATCAGACTTGGATAGGGAATACCAACAGAGTATAATATCAATACTTTCTCTCTCTCTCTTAGGCCATACACATGAGGGCTTTTTATAGTCCCTCCAAGTAGTTTCAGCAGTTGGAAACAGTTGGCCACGGGCTGGGGTGGTTGAACTACCTGAGTAACCATCAACCCAGCGCGAAATTATGGATTTTTTATATATTTTTTAATCATTTTAATGGCATACGCGGAAAAGTCTAGCTGGACTCGCGTATACACGCGGAAAAACACGGGCATAGTCGCGTATGGGGGATTTTACACTGTTTTTAAGTGAATTTGTCCAAGTTTGTAGGAATGGGTGCCCAAAAGCCATGAAGCAATCATAAATCATATCAAGGTGAGAAATGATGC